>JARBWK010000014.1:46566013-46714855 GCA_030556195.1 Anolis apletophallus | reverse complement strand
GCAGCAAATTAGGAGTTATGGAACTCCGAGTGGCAAATTTACTCTACCAAGGCTACCTGGACGTGCGGGTACAAGGATGAGGAAAACTCACGACAACTGTGGAGTAGATGAAATCAAAATGGTTTATTGATGACACCAGCTGGTGGTTTTTGCCAGCAGAACACTGCTATCAGGGCAAAAGGCCCTGGTCATTCTCAGTACAAAACATTTATACCCCCAATGGAGGCATCTCGGATAAGCCCGCTTCTTCATAGATTTTACACAATCATAATTGGCTGGTGTCTCATGGCATTTCATTAATCCAATAAACATTGCATTTCCATTAGCATCACATCTAAAAGTCCCACCTATGTATGAGAACAATAGTCATTTCTACGTTATTTCTTTCTCACAGTACGTATCAGCAGCCTGGGACGTTCATGTACCCGATTTTGCAACATTCCATTCTGCCTTTTCCCTGCCAGCAAAGGATGGGGCTGAATCCCCTCCATACATGCGCAGTTCTTTTCCTTTTTGGCACAACGCATCTCCCATTAGCACATCCTGTACTGTCAGACCAATCTAAGCCTACGTTATCTCACGTTAGGCACGAGGGTGCACATCAGCAAGTTACAACATAGATTAGAAGCCGCCAATCATAGTGTTACTTTCACGGAACAAGTGCCTGTCTGATTCTTGGCACGAAACCCACTTTTTCAAAGCTCTACACGTGTGCAGCATCACTCTCTGACTGTACTCCTACACAGAAAGTACCAAAAACTGCTTTAGCAGGCGTAGTGTTAATTCAGTCAGGCTCTTTCAGGCCCTTTATGTAGTAACTGAGGCCTAGTCCCGAAAAATCTAGTTAAGGCAGGCGTAGTGTTAATTCAGTCAGGCCCTTTCAGGCCCTTTATGTAGTAACTGAGGCCTAGTCCCGAAAAATCTAGTTAAGGCAGGCGTAGTGTTAATTCAGTCAGGCCCTTTCAGGCCCTTTATGTAGTAACTGAGGCCTAGTCCCGAAAAATCTAGTTAAGGAATCTGTAGTGTTAATTTAGTCAGGCCCTTTCAGGCCCTTTATGTGGTAACTGAGGCCTAGTCCCGAAAAATCTAGTTAAGGCAGGCGTAGTGTTAATTCAGTCAGGCCCTTTCAGGCCCTTTATGTAGTAACTGAGGCCTAGTCCCGAAAAATCTAGTTAAGGCAGGCGTAGTGTTAAGTCAGTCAGGCTCTTTCAGGCCCTTTA
The DNA here is from genome assembly GCA_030556195.1 of Anolis apletophallus. Lineage (NCBI taxonomy): Eukaryota > Metazoa > Chordata > Lepidosauria > Squamata > Anolidae > Anolis > Anolis apletophallus. The sequence continues at coordinate 46,713,635 of JARBWK010000014.1, read as the reverse complement.
TGTAGTAACTGAGACCTAGTCCCGAAAAATCTAGTTAATTTAGTCAGGCCCTTTCAGGCCCTTTATGTAGTAACTGAGGCCTAGTCCTGAAAAATCTAGCTAAGGCAGGCGTAGTGTTAATTCAGTCAGGCCCTTTCAGGCCCTTTATGTAGTAACTGAGGCCTAGTCCCGAAAAATCTAGTTAAGGAATCTGTAGTGTTAATTTAGTCAGGCCCTTTATGTAGTAACTGAGGCCTAGTCCCGAAAAATCTAGTTAAGGTAGGCGTAGTGTTAAGTCAGTCAGGCTCTTTCAGGCCCTTTATGTAGTAACTGAGGCCTAGTCCTGAAAAAATCTAGTTAAGGCAGGCGTAGTGTTAATTCAGTCAGGCTCTTTCAGGCCCTTTATGTAGTAACTGAGGCCTAGTCCCGAAAAATCTAGTTAAGGAATCTGTAGTGTTAATTTAGTCAGGCCCTTTCAGGCCCTTTATGTAGTAACTGAGGCCTAGTCCCGAAAAATCTAGTTAAGGCAGGCGTAGTGTTAATTCAGTCAGGCTCTTTCAGGCCCTTTATGTAGTAACTGAGGCCTAGTCCCGAAAAATCTAGTTAAGGCAGGCGTAGTGTTAATTCAGTCAGGCTCTTTCAGGCCCTTTATGTAGTAACTGAGGCCTAGTCCTGAAAAAAATCTAGTTAAGGCAGGCGTAGTGTTAATTCAGTCAGGCCCTTTCAGGCCCTTTATGTAGTAACTGAGGCCTAGTCCCGAAAAAAATCTAGTTAAGGAATCTGTAGTGTTAATTTAGTCAGGCCCTTTCAGGCCCTTTATGTAGTAACTGAGGCCTCGTCCCGAAAAATCTAGTTAAGGCAGGCGTAGTGTTAATTCAGTCAGGCCCTTTCAGGCCCTTTATGTAGTAACTGAGGCCTAGTCCCGAAAAATCTAGTTAAGGCAGGCGTAGTGTTAAGTGAGTCAGGCTCTTTCAGGACGTTTATGTAGTAACTGAGGCCTAGTCGAAAAATCTAGTTAAGGCAGGCGTAGTGTTAATTCAGTCAGGCTCTTTCAGGCCCTTTATGTGGTAACTGAGGCCTAGTCCCGAAAAATCTAGTTAAGGCAGGCGTAGTGTTAATTCAGTCAGGCCCTTTCAGGCCCTTTATGTAGTAACTGAGGCCTAGTCCCGAAAAATCTAGTTAAGGAATCTGTAGTGTTAATTTAGTCAGGCCCTTTCAGGCCCTTTATGTAGTAACTGAGGCCTAGTCCTGAAAAATCTAGTTAAGGCAGGCGTAGTGTTAATTCAGTCAGGCCCTTTCAGGCCCTTTATGTAGTAACTGAGGCCTAGTCCCGAAAAATCTAGTTAAGGAATCTGTAGTGTTAATTTAGTCAGGCCCTTTCAGGCCCTTTATGTAGTAACTGAGGCCTAGTCCCGAAAAATCTAGTTAAGGAATCTGTAGTGTTAATTTAGTCAGGCCCTTTATGTAGTAACTGAGGCCTAGTCCTGAAAATCTAGTGAAGGCAGGCGTAGTGTTAATTCAGTCAGGCCCTTTATGTAGTAACTGAGGCCTAGTCCTGAAAAATCTAGTTAAGGAATCTGTAGTGTTAATTTAGTCAGGCCCTTTATGTAGTAACTGAGGCCTAGTCCTGAAAAATCTAGTGAAGGCAGGCGTAGTGTTAATTCAGTCAGGCTCTTTCAGGCCCTTTATGTAGTAACTGAGGCCTAGTCCCGAAAAATCTAGTTAAGGAATCTGTAGTGTTAATTTAGTCAGGCCCTTTATGTAGTAACTGAGGCCTAGTCCCGAAAAATCTAGTTAAGGCAGGCGTAGTGTTTATTCAGTCAGGCTCTTTCAGGCCCTTTATGTGGTAACTGAGGCCTAGTCCCGAAAAATCTAGTTAAGGAATCTGTAGTGTTAATTTAGTCAGGCCCTTTATGTAGTAACTGAGGCCTAGTCTGGAAAAATCTAGTTAAGGCAGGCGTAGTGTTAATTCAGTCAGGCCCTTTCAGGCCCTTTATGTAGTAACTGAGGCCTAGTCTGGAAAAATCTAGTTAAGGCAGGCGTAGTGTTAATTTAGTCAGGCCCTTTATGTAGTAACTGAGGCCTAGTCTGGAAAAATCTAGTTAAGGAATCTGTAGTGTTAATTTAGTCAGGCCCTTTATGTAGTTATTGAGGCCTAGTCCAGAAAAATCTAGTTAAGGCAGATGTAGTGTTAATTCAGTCAGGCCCTTTCAGGCCCTCTATGTAGTAACTGAGGCTAATATCCAAAACACCTCGTGGCCCAAAGTTTTCCCATGTCTTGGTCCCTTCCCCCATTTTTTTCCCCCCCCCCCCCCCCCAGGCCTTCCCAGCTCCCTCTGTTTTAACGGGGAGGACCCCAACGAGGAGATGCTTTGAATGGGGTGGAAACTGGGTGGTGCATGGCCCTGGAGGAAAAAAGGCAGGAGTGTGAGGGTGGCCCGCCTCCTCATGTGGAGCTTCTTGGGCAGACATGGGGAAACTTGGGCCCTCTTCCAGGAATGCCCCAGGCTTTGAAGCCAGGCTTTGAAGCTGCAAGGCTATTCATTGCTAATCGGGGAGGGGGGCAATGGCAACATTCAAACGATGTGTTATCTAGCAGAGATGTCCTTGCAAAAGTACAGCCTTTTGCTATAGAACCCTTGGGAGGTCTAGTTTAACCAGGGTCCGAACCAGACAGTGCTGGTGCCATGCTAAACTACAACTCCCGGGATCCCACCATGTGGACAGGCAATATTATTATTATTGCCACTGTTAGTAAAGAATCCTTTTTATTGTTACATATTATTATTAATTTATAATGATTATATAATATATACTGTACATATACATATTATTGTCATTATTGTAACCATTGTACCAATATTTTGTGTGTATGTGTGTATACATACAATAATAACAATACACTTTATTTATATTCCGCTCTTCTCACTCCGAAGGGGACTCAGAGCGGATTACATCACACATACGGCAGACAGTCCCTGCCAGTTCCACATACAATTACATACAACAAGTACAATTTTTGCACATTGGCTACAATAAGCACAATTATTATAGCCAATATGCCAACATATTATTATTATTATTATTATTATTAGAAACACACAAGATGAGTGCACAGCAAACAAGATCACTCTGCTGGCTGTTGTATTGGATCACACATCGTACACTTCCCAAATGTCCAGGACTGTGTGATGTATTATTATTATTACAATTATTATTATTTGAAACACAATCAGATGAGTGCACAGCAAACAAGATCACTCTGCTGGCTGTTGCATTGGATGCCACGTCGGACCCTTCCCAAGTGTCCAGGACTGGGTGATGTATTGGCGACTAATGCGTGCAGATCCCAGTCGGGTGGCCTTTTGCAGCGATTGTGTTTAAGTGCAGGCTAGGGTCTTGAGGCTGATCACCACTGGGACTATCTTTGAGTGGCTTGGGCCAGAGTCTTTGCATTTAGATCATTAGTATTTATATTAGTATTATTTAAAATTGCCATGCCTCAATTATAGAAATGATATGGCAGATGATACCCGAATGGTCAGTCTCTTTGCCCAGACAGTGCTGGGACCATGCCAAACTACAACACCAGGGATCCCACAATGTAGACAGGCAATGTTATTATTACCATTAGTAAATAATCCTATTTATTGTTATATATTATTATTATTATTTATTTATAATGATTAGAATTAATAATACTGGCTCTGGGTCAATGAGGGGTCAATGAACTGGCAGGTGAAGCCTTAATAATGGCCTCTCCCTTTGGCGCCCTCTAATGGGCAATGGGAAGATTGCACTCGCCTTGAGGGAAGCCCTGCCTGCGCCTGCGCAGAGCGGTGTGGCGGTGGGAGGGAGGGAAGGGGCAGCTGCTTCTCCTTTAAAGATGCAAATAGCCCGCGAGAGGGCAGCCAATCAGGAGCGCGGCTGCTCGGGATGGGCGGGGGAGGGTGACGTCACTGCTGGCCCCGCCCCTTTTCCCAGCAGGAAGTCAGTCTCCTTGGGGGCCTCCCTTCTCCTTGGATCCATCACTCTCTTGGCAAGGTTTGTAGGCGCGTGTGTGTCTATGTGTGTCTCTCTTTCCTTAGAGGCTGGCCTGGGAGTGTGAGGGGAGACCCTGGAGGGAGTGAGCCGCCCTCTGGCTGAGGGAGAGGCCTGCCTTGGGCTCCCTTGTCTGTGAATGCGCCCTTTGGAAAATGCAGAACGTGCTGGGTGAACTACAACTCCCAGAATCGAGGGCCAAGCCTCCCCAAAGCAGGGCTGCAAGTAGACTTGGCCATGTTGGGCCTGTGTGCCAAGCTTGGTCCAGGTCTCTCTGGACAAGGGTGAACTACAACTCCCAGGTGCCAAAAGCAATCACACCAAACCCAGCCAGCATTCACAGTTGGGCCTGTATGCCAAGTGTGTTCCAGATCTGTCATCAGCTCATTAGAGTGCTCTCTGGACAAGGGTGAACTACAACTCCCAGATTCCCAGGGCTGTCACCCCCAAACCCAGCTAGTATTTGCAGTGTGCCCATGTTGGGCCTGTATGCCAAGTGTGTTTCAGATCTGTCATCAGCTCATTAGAGTGCTCTCTGGACAAGGGTGAACTACAACTCCCAGATTCCCAAACTGTCACCAGACCCAAACCCAGCCAGTATTTGCAGTCAGCTCATTGCCCATGTTGGGCCTGTCACCCCAAATGCCAAGTGTGTTCCAGATCTGTCATCAGCTCATTAGAGTGCTCTCTGGACAAGGGTGAACTACAACTCCCAGGTGTTCACCCCCAAACCCAGGAATTTGCAGTGTGGCCATTCTCCCCAGGCAGTATGTTCCAATCTGCAGCTCATTAGTGCTTTGGAGGGTGAGCTCCCAGAGGGATATTCAGTGGCCAGGTGAGGGAGGGTTATATCTATCCCTTTGGAATAATGCAGTGTGGCCATGTGGATCTGTCATCAGCTCATTAGAGTGCTCTCTGGACAGGAAAGACATCCCAGATTCCCAGGCTGTCACCCCCAAACCCAGCCAGGCTTTGAAGCTGCAAGGCCATTCAGTGGTAACTATCACACTTTCCTCAAGCAGACAAGAGTTCTTTCTCCCAACCCACAGATGAAATGTTGCAATCAGGGCCAGCTAACACCTCCAAACAAAGGATTCCCCCAGGCAGGAAGCAGCCAGGCTTTGGAGCTGCGAGGATATTCAGTGAGGCGAGGGAGGGTTATATCTATCCCTGTGGAATAATTTCAAGGGTGGGAGGAAGTTCATACCTCTCAGGAAAGAATGGCCACGCAGGAAGCAGCCAAGGTGTTTCAGATCTGTCATCAGCTCATTAGGTGCTTTCTGGACAAGGGTTCTTTCTCCCAGATTCCCAGATGGCTGTCATCCCAGCTAACACCCCAAACAAAGGATTCCCCCAGGCAGTGTGGCCATGCCAGGCTTTGTATGCCAAGTGTGTTCAGTCTGTCAGGAGGGCTCATCTAGGGTCCCTCTGGAATAATTTCAAGGGTGGGAGGAAGTTCAGCTACCTCTCAGGAAAGAATTCCCACGCAGGGCAGCTCATTAGGGCTTTGAAGCTGCAAGGCCATTCAGTGGTACCCTATCACACTTTCCTCAAGCAGACAAGTGTGTTTCTCTGTCATCAGCTCACAGATGAAATGTTGGATCAGGGTGAGCTAACACCTCCCAAACAAAGGCTTCCCCAGGCAGGGAACAGCCAGGCTTTGTATGCGAGGATATTCAGTGGGCCTGTGGGAGGGTTAGCTGTCATCAGCTGGAATAGCGTGCTCTCAAGGGTGGGAACTTCAACCTCTCAGGTGAAAGCAATTCCCCCAGGCAGCAGTCACAGGTTGACCATGTTGGGCCATTCAGTGGTAACTGGTCACACTTTCCATCATCAGCTGGGTTCAGTGCTTTCTGGACAAAGGTGAACTACAACTCCCAGGTGCCAAAAGCAATCAGACCAAACCCAGCCAGCATTCACAGTTGGGCCTGTGTGCCAAGTGTGGTCCAGATCCATCATCAGCTGGGTTGAGTGCTCTCTGGACAAGGGTGAATTACAACTCCTAGGTGTTCACACCTCTCAGGAAAGAATTCTCCCCAGGCAGGAAGCAGCCAGGCTTTGAAGCTGCAAGGCCATTCAGTGCTAATCACGGTTGCCAGCAGTAACTATCACACTTTCCTCAAGCAGACAAGAGTTCTTTCTCCCAACCTGGACATTATTCCACAGATAAAATGCAATCAGGGCCAGCTAAAACCTCCCAACAAAGGATTCCCCCAGGCAGGAAGCAGCCAGGCTTGGAAGCTGCAAGGCCATTCAGTGCTATCACAGTTGCCAATGGAAACATTCACAGCTACCTCCAACAGACAGGAGTTCGATGTCCCGCCCTGGACATCCTTCCACAGGGATCTAGATAACCCTCACTGGCCTCGTTTGCAAGAGGCCTCCCAACCTCTGAGGACGGCTGCCATAGATGTGGGCGAAAGGTCAGGAGAGAATGCTTCTGGGACACGGCCAGGCAGCCCGGAAAACTTCCCTGCGGAATGATGCCCAGGGTGGGAGGAAGGGAGCACGGGACCAAACATGACCAACAGAAAATACTGGAGGGGTTTGGGAGGAATTGGCAGTGATTTAGGGGAGATGTAGTTCACCTACATCTGGAGAGAACTGAGAACCCAAACCACTGTGGATCTGGACCAAACTTGGCATGAATACTCATTATGCCTAAATTTGAACATTGGTGGAGTTTAGGGAAAATAGACCCTGACATTTGGGAGTTATAGTTCACCTGCAATCAAATAGCATTCTAAACACCAACAGCAATGGAATGGAACCAATCTTGGGATATAGAACTCCCATGCCAAAAAGAAAATACTGGAGGGGCTTGGGAGAAATTGACGGGGATTTAGGAGAGATGTAGTTCACAAACAATCTGGGGAGCGCTGTGAAATACCTGATACGTAGGTTGTGGTGGATTCTTCGAAGGGTGGGGGGGGAAAGCCCAGCAGCAGCATGGCCTGCCCTCCTCCTCCGCCTCCCTTTTGGAGGCGGCGGTGGAAGAGACCAGAGAGGAGGGGGAAGAAGAGCACAGAAGGAAAGGATGGGAGGCGCCCTGTGCTCCTCTTGTCACTCTTCGAGGCTTCGGAGGCCTCAAAGAGCAGCGAGAAAAGCACGACGTGGGGCACAGCAGCGAGGCCTGCCCTCCTTCTCCTCAAGGGTCTTCCTCCTCCGCCGCCTCCTCTTCTGCGTTTGGAGGTCCCCAAATGGAGGGGAGGAGGAAGAAGAGCCCGGAGGAGAAAGGCGAAGGCAAGCCTCGCTGCTGCCCCTGCCCACCCTCCTCTCTCCCCCTTTCAAGGCCTCGGAGGGGGCAAGAAGAGGGTGGCACAGGGAAGAGAAGGGGGAGAGAGCGAGGCAGAAGAGAGTGGGGAGAGAGCGCGAAGTAAGGGGGAGTGCGCGAGGCGGAAGGGAAGGGAGGAGGAGAGCGAAGGCATGCTCTGCGGCAGCGCTTGCTCCTGGCCTCCTCCTCTTCTCCCCCCTCCCTTTCCCTCCGTTGGCCACTCTGCTGCCTGCCTGCCTGCTGGGGCCCTTACGCGGGCCGGTCAGAATCAGCTGGCGGGCCGAATGCGGCCCGCGGGATGCCCAGGTCTGCCTTAGCAGATTCCGTTGGAGTGTCTGGTATTTGCTGTCTCCTCCCTCCTCCTCTCTCGCCCGTTGCCCACTCGCGTTTTTTTTTTTACCGTGTCCTTGGTGACTTTTCTCCTCTGTCTTCTCCTTCTATCGCCTTCACCCGGTGGGTTAAAAAAAGAGGCAGAACTGGCAAGCGGGAGGTTATGGTCCGTCACAGACAGATCTCGCTCGTTAGCTACCCCTCAAGCTCCTCTTCTGCACCCACCGATCTTGTCAGGGCCCTTGAGGGGACCCGACTCTGACCGCCAGGGCTATTTTGTAGAGCTCTGGACTTTTGTAGAGCTCTGGACACTTTGTGGAGCTCTTTTCCGCTCCGGTAGCCTTTTCTCCGCATCGCCATTTGCCAGACCGGAAGTCGAGCAGCAGCATTCTCTCCTGACGTTTCCCCTGCATCTGTGGCTCATGGCACCTTCAGAGGTTCTCTTGGCAGTGAAGCAAGTGGAGTGGTGTATATATTCCTGTGGAATAATACCCAGGGCGGGAGAAAGAAACCTTGTCTGTTTGAAGCAAGGGTGAATGTTGCAATTAGCAAGCTAGAATTAGCATTGGAGTAGCCATGAAGCCTGCAGAGTCGATCAGTGAGGATATCTGCAGACAGGCAGCCTGGCCTCTGTTGCCTGGAGGCACCCTCTATTTAGGAGGTGTTAAGTGTCACCTGATGGCTTGCTGCCTGGAGTTCTCCTGTTTCTGAGTGCTGGACACAGAATCTTATTTGAAAACGCAGAAATGCTGGTCCGTTCATACCTGCCTCAATCGGTCAAGGGTTCTTTCTCCCACCCTGGACATTCTTCCACAGGGATAGATTCACCCCACTTGCCTCATTGCCCAACAGAACCTCTGAAGACCCTGATGTTTGCATTTCTGGGTGTTTCCATTTTCAACATGACCCATGAAGGGAAAGGGGGAAATCGTGGAGGTAAAGGAAGTTTCTGGCCTTCATCCCTGATCTTTTGCTTCTGTCTTGACCAGGGAAATGAGGATCCTGTGGGGCCACCCCTTGGATGCAGCAATGAAATCAGTAATATAGGAAGAAGAACTTCTCTCTAGTTGATGGACTTCCTGAAATCTTGACCTCACACACAAATAAGGAAGGAAAAAAGAAGACTGAAGCATCTGTATTGCAATTAAACACTCATATCACGGCTGACATGAAGGAGAAAGCGTCCATATGCCTGGAATGTGGGAAGAGTTTCACTCGGAGGCATAATCTGCTGCGACATCAAAGGACTCACACAGGGGAGAAACCCTACACATGCCCAGAGTGTGGAAAGAGCTTCCCTTATAGTTCAGATCTACGTTCACATCAAAGGATTCACACGGGGGAGAAACCCTATACATGCCTGGAGTGTGGACAGAGCTTCACTACGAATGGAAATCTATGGTCACATCAAAGGATTCACAGTGGGGAGAAACCCTATACATGCTTGGAGTGTGGACAGAGCTTCACTACGAATGGAAATCTACAGTCACATCAAAGAATTCACACTGGGGAGAAACCCTATACATGCCTGGAGTGTGGAAAGAGCTTCGCTCATAGTACAGCTCTACATTCACATCAAAGGATTCACACGGGGGAGAAACCCTATAAATGCCTGGAGTGTGGAAAGAACTTCACTCTGAGTGGAAGTCTACATTCACATCAAAGGATTCACACGGGGGAGAAACCCTATACTTGCCTGGTTTGTGGACAGAGCTTCACTACGAGTTCAAATCTGCATAAACATCAAAGGACTCACACTGGGGAGAAACCCTATACATGCCCAGAGTGTGGACAGAGCTTCACTCAGAGTTCAGGTCTACATTCACATCAAAGGATTCACACGGGCGGGGAATCCTATACTTGCCTGGAGTGTGGAAAGAGCTTCACTACGAATGGAAGTCTACGGTCACATCAAAGGATTCACACTGGGGAGAAACCCTATACATGCCTGGAGTGTGGACAGAGCTTCACTACGAATGGAAATCTACGGTCACATCAAAGGATTCACACTGGGGAGAAACCCTATACATGCCTGGATTGTGGACAGAGCTTCACTCAGAGTGGAAATCTACGTTTACATCAAAGGACTCACACGGGGGAGAAACCCTATAAATGCCCAGAGTGTGGAAAGAACTTCACTCTGAGTGGAAGTCTACATTCACATCAAAGGATTCACACGGGGGAGAAACCCTATACATGCCCAGAGTGTGGACAGAGCTTCGCTCAGAGTACAAGGCTACGTTCGCATCAAAGGATTCACACAGGGGAGAAACCCTATACATGCCCAGAGTGTGGACAGAGCTTCACGCATAGTTCAGGTTTACGTTCACATCAAAGGACTCACACGGGGGGGAAATCCTATACATGCCTGGAGTGTGGAAAGAGCTTCACTACGAATGGAAGTCTACGTAACCATCAAAGGATTCACACAGGGGAGAAACCCTATACATGCCTGGAGTGTGGTCAGAGCTTCACTACGAGTGGAAATCTACGTTCACATCAAAGGACTCACACTTGGGAGAAACCCTATACCTGCCTGGAGTGTGGAAAGAGCTTTGCTCATAGTACAAGTCTACGTTCACATCAAAGGACTCACACTGGGGAGAAACCCTATACATGCCTGGAGTGTGGAAAGAGCTTCACTCAGAGTTCAGGTCTACGTTCACATCAAAGGACTCACAAGGGGAGAAAACCCCGCGAACGCATGGTTTGTGGAAAAAGCTTATCTGAGAGTTGAAACCTTCATTAAATGGCTGCGGAACGCCTTCCTGGGGACATTAGATGGGCCCCCCTCCCTCTTAACATTTCGGAAGAGAGTCAAGACTTGGTTGTTTGAGCAAGAGTTTGAAAATGCAAGGTAAAAGACATTGGAATTAGAACGACTGGACAACGAGATTGTCATGAATGACTTTTCAATAACTTTAAAGCATAGGTTCTTTTTATTGCAATATCCAGTGTGAGAGGTTATATCAGATTACAGAAAAACATTTAAACAAAGAATGACATTGGACGTACAGATATACAGATTCTATGCAACAACATTGGATGTATAACAACTTACAGTTACATTGGACTAACAAAGACAAAGGGGAATTATATTTATACTCAACATTCACACCACATGTACACGCGCATTCATCCTCACACATCCAAATATTATTATATCCTTTTCTCCCTCCTTGGAGAAGCACCTGTTAGGCCATGCACTGCTTTCCTGCAGCCTGCCAACGTATCGTTCCATAACTTCCATAACGCCATAACTTCAAAATGCATCCTTTCTCTAATCACAATGCCAAGGCCTCTGTTTTCCATGCAGCAGAACCTGGCTCCCTGCACAAAATCCAAGACTCCAAAAGCACACTTCTTCCTTTTCCCTTGAGAAAGGAGCCCCGCAGTGACCAGACCGCTCCCGTGCAAATCTGCCACTCTCCATAGGTACACGATCTCTCTCCATCCCATGGAGCAGAGCATAGTGGGACTCCTCAGGTTGGTCACACTTTGAGCATGATTAGATTGAATCTTTTATAGCAATGTTTCCCAACAGCTGTTCCGCGGCACAGTAGTGTGCCATGAACAATTATCAGCTGTGCCGCCCCCTGGGGTGCTCCCTCCCCCCCTGTAATTGCCGCCTCACGCGCGCGGGGGACGAAGCACCTCGGCACTTCCTTCCTTCCACCCCGGCCTCGCCCAGTTCAAGAGGTAGTGAGAGAGACAAGAGTGAGAAAGACAGACGGGACTCCATTGTCTCTCTTTATTATTTTCCTCCCCCAACTCCTGAGGAGTCCCGACCTCCGCGCTTACCCTCCGCCATGTCGCCGCCTGGGATTCCTCCTCTGGCAGAGAGAGAGAGAGAGAGAGAGAGCGCCGCGACGAGAGCATCGCCTCAGCGCCAGCAGCCAGGCCAGCTCCTTGGGGTTCGGCCCTTGGCATCTCCGGAGGAAGGAGAGCTAGGAGGAGCCGGCCGAAGCCAAGGTCAGCGGAGGCAGCGTGCCCGCTTCGCCCTCCTACTTGCCCTCCTACTCGCCGCCCTCTGAGCGTCGCCTTCTCCATCCCTCTCGCCGGGGGTCTTGCCATGGAGAAAGTGGTGAGTAGGAGGGCGAGGCAAGCACGCTGCATTTTCTCTTGGTTATGGGAGTTCTGTGTGGGAAGTTTGTGTCTTTCTGCCATTGCTGCCAGGAGATCTATGTTGTGTTCATCGAAACAGGCCCAGGTTTCACACTGAGTGTATAAATACATTAAAAAACATATTAACTATATGTATTACTGTGTTAGAGTGTCATTTTGTGTCATTTTGGTGGTGTGCCCCAGGATTTTGTAAATGTAAAAAGTATGCCGCGGCTCAAGGTTGGGAAAAACTGTTTTATAGGAGGACCCTGCTGATGTTGTCCCAAAATTGTAAATGAACGATAGACGTCTTCCATCCTGGCTCTATCTTGGTTTCCTTGCCAGATGTTGATTTTCTTGATGGGTGTTGACAAACACAAGGCTTGTGTTGACTTCTCTCTCAACATAAAGAATGTCGGAAACATTTCCTTAACTTGAAAGAACCATTGTCACAGTTCTTACCAATTCTTATTAGCAGGTTTTGATCACAGTTCCAGCAAGCAGGCCTTAGTATTATACTGGTGCTTCCAAAATTATTAACCCCAGCCACACATCCTTCCATCCTTCCATTCACTCCCACACATCGTATTAAATTCATATTTATCAAATCTTCACATTGAATTTCTTGTGACAAAATGGGACAATGTTTTTATTAGGAGACGCAAATGACGCATGCTTTTAGTATTCTTTTTAAATTATGTGCTAATGTTTTTAAATGTTTTATGGTGTTTTTGGGTATTGAACCGTTGCCATTGTCAACCGCCCTGAGTTGCCTAAGGGCTGAGAAGGGCGGCAGGGCCGGACTAAGGTAATTTAAAATGGTAAGCGAACATTATTTTGGCGCCCCCTCGCTCTCCGGCCTCGTGGAGCGTGCGCATGTACGCCGGGCGCGCATGCGCTGGGCCAGCTAGTTCTGCGGAGGAACTTTTTGCAGCCGGGACGGAGCCGGAGCATTTTGGGCGATTGGCGTCTCAGTCCAACTGGAGTCCCTTTGCAGCAATGGCACATGCGTGGAGTCTGGCGGCCAGATGTGCCCCTGACTACGTGGTGCCCTAAGCGGGTGCTTACTTTGCTTAATGGTAAATCCGCCCCTGAAGGGCGGTATACAAATATAGTAAGTAAATAAATAAATAGACATGGAATTCACATTGGAGAGAAAAGTGGTCTTTGACCCCAAAGAGAGTTTTCCAGGCAGAGCTTTCCAGACTTTTCATGTTGATGAAACACCTTTTAGACATGCATCCTTTCAAGGCACAGAAATTCAGTTTTACTAGCAAACCAGAGATTAAACCAACCCCATATAAGACTTTCAATATATATATAACTAGCTTATATAACTAGCTTGGGGACCCGGCCTTGCCCGGGTTATTTGAGAAAGGCATTGTGTGCCAAGGGTGGTCCTTATGAGATGTTTACGTGGCTTGCAGTGGTCTCAGGAAGTTAGTGAAGGTACTTCAAGTCCCATCATCCATGGTCCATCCTCCTTCAAACGGCACCAGGATGTAGAGTGGGTCATGAGGGCTCTGTGTGTCAGGTTTGGTCTTGATCAGTCATTGGATTAGGTTTGCAGCAGTTTTGGGAAGTGAGTGAAGGTACTTCAAGTCCCATCATGCATGGTCTGCCCTCCTCCAAGCTGCACCAGGATGTAAAATGGGTCATGGAGGCTCTGTGTGCCTAGTTTGTTCTTTTTTGGTAATTGGATGTGGGTGACAGTGGTCTCAGAAAGTGAGTGAAGGTACTTCAAGTCCCATCATCCATGGTCTGCCCTCCTCCAAACTGCAGCAGGAAGTAGAGTGGGTCATGGGTACTCTGTGTGCCAAGTTTGGGCCTGGTCTGTGATTTGTAGGGGCTTCAATGTTCTGTGGGAAATGAATGGGGTGAAGGTACTGCAAATCCCATCATTTGTGGCCCATCCTGCCCTACACTGCACCAGGTTGTAAAGTGGGCCAGTGGGCATCTGTGTGCCAAGTGTGGTCTTGATCCTTCTATGGTGTGGGCCACAGTGCTCTAAGCAAGTGAATTAAAGTACTGCAAGTCCCGTCATCCATGTTCCATTCTCCCTAAAACTGCACCAGGATGTAGAGTGGGTCTTGGGGGTTCTGTGTGCCAAGTTTGGTCTTGTTCTGTCATTGTTGGAAGCCGCAAAGTGTTTTGGCCTTAAACTCCCACCACGCCTGACTGCCTCAGGCCTTTTCCTTACCCCCTCTGCCAGTTTAGAGGGTCGGAATGTTCATGTTGACGACTGCCTCAGGCCTTTGCCTTATCCTCCTCTGCCAGTTTAGAGGGTCGGAATGTTCGTGTTGGCGACTGCCTCAGGCCTTTTCCTTACCCCCTCTGCCAGTTTAGAGGGTCGGAATGTCCGTGTTGGCGACTGCCTCAGGCCTTTGCCTTATCCTCCTCTGCCAGTTTAGAGGGTCGGAATGTTCGTGTTGGCGACTGCCTCAGGCCTTTGCCTTATCCTCTGCCAGTTTAGAGGGTCGGAATGATCGTGTTGGCGACTGCCTCAGGCCTTTGCCTTATCCTCTGCCAGTTTAGAGGGTCGGAATGATCGTGTTGGCGACTGCCTCAGGCCTTTGCCTTATCCTCCTCTGCCAGTTTAGAGGGTCGGAATGTTCGTGTTGGCGACTGCCTCAGGCCTTTGCCTTATCCTCCTCTGCCAGTTTAGAGGGTCGGAATGTTCGTGTTGGCGACTGCCTCAGGCCTTTGCCTTATCCTCCTCTGCCAGTTTAGAGGGTCGGAATGATCGTGTTGGCGACTGCCTCAGGCCTTTGCCTTATCCTCCTCTGCCAGTTTAGAGGGTCGGAATGATCGTGTTGGCGACTGCCTCAGGCCTTTGCCTTATCCTCCTCTGCCAGTTTAGAGGGTCGGAATGTTCGTGTTGGCGACTGCCTCAGGCCTTTGCCTTATCCTCCTCTGCCAGTTTAGAGGGTCGGAATGATCGTGTTGGCGACTGCCTCAGGCCTTTGCCTTATCCTCCTCTGCCAGTTTAGAGGGTCGGAATGTTCGTATTGGCGACTGCCTCAGGCCTTTGCCTTATCCTCCTCTGCCAGTTTAGAGGGTCGGAATGATCGTGTTGGCGACTGCCTCAGGCCTTTGCCTTATCCTCCTCTGCCAGTTTAGAGGGTCGGAATGATCGTGTTGGCGACTGCCTCAGGCCTTTGCCTTATCCTCCTCTGCCAGTTTAGAGGGTCGGAATGATCGTGTTGGCGACTGCCTCAGGCCTTTGCCTTATCCTCCTCTGCCAGTTTAGAGGGTCGGAATGTTCGTGTTGGCGACTGCCTCAGGCCTTTGCCTTATCCTCCTCTGCCAGTTTAGAGGGTCGGAATGATCGTGTTGGCGACTGCCTCAGGCCTTTGCCTTATCCTCCTCTGCCAGTTTAGAGGGTCGGAATGATCGTGTTGGCGACTGCCTCAGGCCTTTGCCTTATCCTCCTCTGCCAGTTTAGAGGGTCGGAATGTTCGTATTGGCGACTGCCTCAGGCCTTTGCCTTATCCTCCTCTGCCAGTTTAGAGGGTCGGAATGATCGTGTTGGCGACTGCCTCAGGCCTTTGCCTTATCCTCCTCTGCCAGTTTAGAGGGTCGGAATGATCGTGTTGGCGACTGCCTCAGGCCTTTGCCTTATCCTCCTCTGCCAGTTTAGAGGGTCGGAATGTTCGTGTTGGCGACTGCCTGAGGCCTTTGCCTTATCCTCCTCTGCCAGTTTAGAGGGTCGGAATGTTCGTGTTGGCGACTGCCTGAGGCCTTTGCCTTATCCTCCTCTGCCAGTTTAGAGGGTCGGAATGATCGTGTTGGCGACTGCCTCAGGCCTTTGCCTTATCCTCCTCTGCCAGTTTAGAGGGTCGGAATGATCGTGTTGGCGACTGCCTCAGGCCTTTGCCTTATCCTCCTCTGCCAGTTTAGAGGGTCGGAATGTTCGTATTGGCGACTGCCTCAGGCCTTTGCCTTATCCTCCTCTGCCAGTTTAGAGGGTCGGAATGATCGTGTTGGCGACTGCCTCAGGCCTTTGCCTTATCCTCCTCTGCCAGTTTAGAGGGTCGGAATGATCGTGTTGGCGACTGCCTCAGGCCTTTGCCTTATCCTCCTCTGCCAGTTTAGAGGGTCGGAATGATCGTGTTGGCGACTGCCTCAGGCCTTTGCCTTATCCTCCTCTGCCAGTTTAGAGGGTCGGAATGTTCGTGTTGGCGACTGCCTCAGGCCTTTGCCTTATCCTCCTCTGCCAGTTTAGAGGGTCGGAATGATCGTGTTGGCGACTGCCTCAGGCCTTTGCCTTATCCTCCTCTGCCAGTTTAGAGGGTCGGAATGTTCGTGTTGGCGACTGCCTCAGGCCTTTGCCTTATCCTCTGCCAGTTTAGAGGGTCGGAATGATCGTGTTGGCGACTGCCTCAGGCCTTTGCCTTATCCTCCTCTGCCAGTTTAGAGGGTCGGAATGTTCGTGTTGGCGACTGCCTCAGGCCTTTGCCTTATCCTCCTCTGCCAGTTTAGAATGTTTAGAATGTTCGTGTTGGCTGGCCAATAGAGGCGCTATGCAAATACTCCCTGACTGGCAAGCAATCATGTTGTCAGAATGTAGAGGCCGGGAGCCAATCAGAACGCTGCCACATACATACAAACAAACATTCCGCTTTATTAATATATAGAGATAGAAATATAATAATATATAGAGACGTTTCACACGAGAGATAGTAGACTGAGAAATAGCTTTTATCCCGGAGCTGTAAGTATACAGAACTCGCTGGTTTCTCATTGATGTTGCATTGGGGGCTGTGTGGTAGTGGTTGGGGTGTGGAGGGACGGGTGTGTTGGTTTTGTGATGTGTGTTGAATTTGGTTTTACCGTGTACAACTTTACTGTATCATATTTACTGTATAAACCAATTATTCTGCATTGATGAAGGCTTTCATGGAAGGGAGACCAGGTTGCTGTGAGATTTTCGGACTGTATGGCCATGTTCCGGTAGCATTCTCTCCTGACGTTTAGCCTGTCTTGATGTTTCTTCAGTGGTCTGTTGGAAATGAGAAAAGTGGTGTGTGTGTGTGTGTGTGTGTGTGTATACCCGTGGAATAATGTCCATGGTGGGAGAAAGAACTCTTGCCTGTTGGAAGGAAGTGTGAATGTTGCAATGAGCAAGCTTGATGAGCATCGAGTAGCCATGAAGCTGCCAAATGAATGAGTCAGGGCATTTGCATAGAGGTGGCCTGGCTGTTGCTGGCTGGAGCATCCTCTCTTTGGGAGGTGTTAACTGGCACTTGGTTGTTTCCTGTCTGGAGTTCTCCTGTTTCTGAGCGGTGCCCCTTACTTGCTGTCATACTTCTGGATTTCCATGGCTTCTCAGTGTAGAATGACGTGATGGTTGTCAGAGTAATCCCGAAATGCAAAGGGCTTCTATCAGCCGTGCACCTTCCAGCTGGGTAGCTGTGTCGCGAGGGGAGGAGGCACGTGGCTGGTAGAAGCCCTGCGCCTTCCTGCTGGGCCTGGCCTCCTCTCGGCACAGCGACCCAGGTGCAGCAAGTTCCTTGTGCTGGGAGGAGAGGAAGGCGCGTTTTTCCCCACTGGTCCTTCCCTGCCTCTCCCAGGCAACAGAAATATAGAAGTTTAATTCCCCATCGGCCCAAAAACTCCAGTCTCTGTTCGAGTGAATAATGAAACTCTCATTCAATTCACAAGGTAAATATATAACTTTGTATTGAATTGTATTTAACAATAACTGGCAAAACATCGAAAAACAACAGCCATCACATCTACCTTTCTAAACATCCTTTCCTCACAGATATTAAATCCCAACTGACAAATCCCAACTGTCACTTTGTAACGGAAAATCCTCAAGGTTCCATTTAGCAGTCTTGAGACAGCGCCATCTGGTGTCAAACATGTCACACTGCAGGTCATCTCAAACTGCGAAAATATATCTTGTGCTGACTCATGAATTGCTATTCAAAATGCAATAATCTGACAGGCCAAAGTGGGTGGTGGACCGAGGTGGGTGGTGGACCGAGGTGCGTTATTATTATTATTATTATTATTATTAGCAGAGGCTGAATGAATATTATGCCTTAATATTCAGGGTTATAGGACTGTGTGGAAAGTCCCTGTGTTATCAGAGTACCTTCTTTCCACACATCCGAATAAAATCCCATGTTATCTGCTTTAATCCAGATTATATGAGTGTGGACTCAGATAACCCAGTTCAAAGCAGATATTGTGGGATTTTCTGCCTTAATGTTCAGGGTTATAGGCCTGTGTGGAAGGACCCTGGCAGAAGGACTGGCTGGCCCTTGGAGGTCTCCTCCTACTCTAGGAACCTGTTGTTGTTATTATTGGCTGAATGGCCATCTGTGAGGAGTGCCTTGATTGTGTTTTTCCCTTATGGCAGAAGGAGGTTGGACTGGATGGCCCTTGGTGGTCTCCTCCTACTCTAGGAACCTGTTGTTGTTATTATTGGCTGAATGGCCATCTGTGAGGAGTGCCTTGATTGTGTTTTTCCCTTATGGCAGAAGGAGGTTGGACTGGATGGCCCTTGGTGGTCTCCTTCTACTCTAGGAACCTGTTGTTGTAATTATTAGCAGAGGCTGAATGAATATTATCATTATTATTATGAATAAATTCAGTGGCTTATTATACTCGCATTCAGTTGAATTCAGTCTTAAAATATATTATACTAGCTGTACCCGGCACGCGTGGCTGTGCCCTATTTAGGAGATGTGAGAAAGTCTGAGTATGTAAGGGTTGGAATTGATGTTAGTTATGGTCTTGGTGGGGTCATGGCTGTGTCGTTGTGGGTTGTTCTGGTGGGTGGGATGTTGGAGTCCTGTGGAGTTGTCGGTGTGTGGTGTTGCTGGCGTTCTGCAGAGCTTGTGGATATACAATGTTTTTTGTCTTTCCGTCTGCTGTGTTGATGTAGAGGTTGATGCTTGTGTGGGTGGGGTACTTTGGAAGTAAGTGGAGGTACGTGAAATCCCATCATCCATGGTGTGCCCTCCTCTAAACTGCAGTTGGATGGAGTGTGGGTCATGGGGGCACTGTGTGTCAAGTTGGGTCTTTATCGGTCTTGGTTCTGGGCCACAGTGGTCTGTGGGGAATGAAGGATTTGAAAGTACTACAAATCCCATAATCCATGGAGGTACATCTAATCCCATCATCCATGGTCCACCCTCCTCCAAACTGCAGTAGAATGTAGCGTGGGTCATAGGGGCTCTGTGTGCCAAGGTAGGTTACTGTAAATTCAGGCCATACACAATGGCCCATAAGCTGAGGCCTTAAAGCGGTTTTGGTACTTTCTGTGCAGAAGTACAGTCAGAGAGTGATGCTGCACACGTGTAGAGCTTGGAAAAGTGGGTTTCGGTGCCAAAAATCAGACAGGCACTTGCTCCGTGAATGTAACACTGTGATTGGTGCTTCTAATCAATGCTATGATTTGTTAAAGTACACCCCGTGCCTAGCGTGAGATAACGTAGGCTCAGATTGGTTCAACAGTACAGGACGTGCTACTTGTTGACATCAGTGCCAAAGGGAGAAGAACTGCGCATGTACAGAGGGAGTCTGCCCCATCCGTTGCTGGCAAGGAAAGGCAGAAATGAAATGTTGCTAATAGGGAACATGAGAGTCCCGGCCACTGATAATGTACTGTGAGAAAGAGCTAACTTAGAAATGGTCATTGTTCTAACACATAGGAGGGGTTTGAAGTGTGATGCTAATGAAAATGTAATGTTCTATTGGATTAATGAAATGCTATGAAACACCAGCCAATTATGATTGTGTAAAATCCATGAAGGAGGGCGGGCTTGTCTAGATGCCGCCATGGGGGTATATATGCTTTGTACTGAGAGTGACCGGGGCCGTTTGCCCCTGATAACAGCTTGTTCTGTTGGCAACCCCACCAGCTGGTGTTATCAATAAACCTCTTTGATTTCACACGAGCAGTGAAGTTGTTGCGTGATCCCTCATCCTTGCGCCCGCACGTCTACGCGCCAGTTGGTAAGAAGTCAACTTGCCACTCGGAGTTCCATAACTCCCTAATTTGCTGCTTCAGCCTAGTCAGGAAAATCAAGTTAATGAAGCCTAAAAGGGACAATAAGTGAAGACAGGGAGATTGCTGAGCGGCTAAATGACTTCTTTGCCTCCGTTTTCACACAGGAGGACAGACAACATATGCCTGCAGCTGAGTCAGTTTTTTCAGGGAGGGAATTAAATGAATTAAACCAGATAGAGATAAACAAGGAAGATGTTCTCACATGCCTTACTAAACTAAATGTCAACAAATCACCAGGGCCAGATGGCATCCACCCCAGAGTTCTTAAGGAACTCAAGTGTGAAATTGCTGAAATTCTAGCCAAAATATATAACCTTTCTCTAAGATCAGGCACTGTACCCGAGGACTGGAGGGAGGCAAATGTAACTCTGATCTTCAAGAAAGGATCCAGGGGTGATCCAGGAAATTATAGGCCAGTTAGTCTAACCTCAGTTCCAGGCAAAGTGATGGAAACCATTATTAAATTTAGTGCATTATTATTATTATTATTAAGTAGATTCAATTGATATTATGTAGAACAGTGTTTCCCAACCAGTGTGCCGGGGCTCAGTGACTGCCAAGGGACATATGGCTGAGTTGCAGAGTAGCCAGCTCTGGACTGCCACCTCCTTTTCATGCTTAAATCCTGCCAGAGTTCATCATCCATACTGGGCATATCGGAAGGCCTGGTGAAGGTTGTGGGACTTTGGCCGCCATCAACAGCCCTGGATTCAACATAGGAAGGACTCGCCCTTCACTTTAAAGGAGTCCAGCGGCTGAGGTCTGTCTGCTATCCGTGGCAGCTGACCAGAGACAGAAAGAAGGAGAGGGAATCATCATCCATCGTCCACAGACTGAAGAGACTGTAAGCCTGCTGTTTGAGTTCTGCTAGTCTTTAGACTTTGTAATCAATTTAAGAGCCAGGCACTTACAGTTTTGTGCCTCGCAGAAAATAAATCCAGTTAACTTTCTCAAGAAACTTTGGTCTGTGGAGTTTTTGGGACACTCTCCCATAGAGCAGTGCTGTCCAACTTCTACTGGACCTAGGGCCGGACTTCCAGTCAC
Organism: Anolis apletophallus; assembly: GCA_030556195.1. Classification (NCBI taxonomy): domain Eukaryota; kingdom Metazoa; phylum Chordata; class Lepidosauria; order Squamata; family Anolidae; genus Anolis; species Anolis apletophallus. Next base: position 46,692,837 of record JARBWK010000014.1, on the reverse strand, counting down.
TGATGACCTGGGGGCCGCTCCGCCCCCCAGCCCCACCCCATGCCCCACCCCGGCCACGCCCCAGCCCCTCCTTGATTTCGGCTTCTGAGGCTGGCGTGACCCTTTAGGAGGGAGGGCAAAGCCAGGGAGCCCTCCATGGCTTCTCCCTCCCTCCTAAAGTGTCACGCCAGCCCTCCTCTGTTCTGCCTCTCCCTCCGGCGCATCGATCAGGGCGCGGTGGGAGAGGGGCAGAACGGAGAAGGCAGGCCTAAAGAGGAGGAAGGCAGCGCTTGCCTTCCTCCTCTTTAGGCACACCTCCCCCTCCCTGGCTCCTCCTCCTGCACCGCCCCTTGTCCCTCTCTCACCGGCGCCTATGCAAACCAGTTTGCATCAGCGCTGGCGAGAGAGGGAAGAAGAAGGCGGTGCAGGGAGGAGGAGCTGGCTCCCTTCCTTCTCCCTGCCCCGCCTCCTCCCCTCCCTCTCCCCCGCCCCTGCGATCTCGCAGCGGCCCTACGGAGAGAGGGACGGAGGGGGCGGTGCAGGGAGGAGGAGCTGGCTCACTTCCTCCTCCCTGCCCCGCCTCCCCCTCCCCCGCCGCCGCCATTAAAAAAATTTTTAAATTTTTTTTAAAAAAATAAAAATGGCGGCCGGGGGCATAGCGGGCCGTGTCCAACAGGCTGGGGGCCGTGTACGGCCCGAGGGCCACCAATTGGACAGCCCTGCCCTAAAAGAAGCCGTGGTCCGCCCACTCCTGAAAAAAGCCAACCTGGACCCTGCGATGCCAGCGAGCTACCGTCCCGTCTCAAACCTCCCGTTTCTCAGTAAGCTGATCGAACGCGCGGCAGCAAACCAGCTACAAAACTTCCTTGAGACCTCGGATGGCTTGGACCCCTTTCAATCAGGGTTCCGCCCGGGCACGGGACCGAGACCGTCCTGGTGGCCATCTCGGACGATATCCGCTGCCAACTGGACAAGGGAGGCTCAGTAGTTCTGGTATTATTGGACCTTACCGCTGCATTCGACACGGTGGACCACGACCTGCTGGCACGACAACTGGCCACCATAGGGATACAAGGAGCAGCTTTAGCTTGGATTAGCTCCTTCCTGCGCGGACGTAGCCAGCGAGTTGAATGGCTAGGCCAAACATCCAGGAAATCTTTCCTCGAGTGCGGAGTACCCCAAGGCGCCATACTATCACCAACGTTGTTTAACATCTATGTCCGGCCTTTGGCTGGTATAGCCCGGAGCTTCGGCCTAGGTGCTACCAATACGCCAATGACACCCAGCTCCTGCTGAAACTGGAGCCTGGCGCAACTTCGGTGCCCGAAAACTTTACTCGAGGCCTGGAAGCAGTGACAAAATGGCTCCGCGCCCACAAACTCAAAATAAATCCATCAAAGACGGAGATTTTATGGCCAGGCCGCCCAGAACCACCTTTCCCATTGCCCCCCTGTGAAGGGGAACCGCTGATTCCGTCCCCCTCAGTAAAGAGCCTTGGTGTTATCCTGGACTCCAAATTGTCGATGGAGGCCCAGGTTGCCTCCACGAGCAAAAGGGCCTTCTTCCACCTGCGCCAAGCGAGACAACTGGCGCCCTATCTTCTGACGGAAGCGCTAGCTACAGTAATCCATGCCATGGTTACATCACGGCTGGATTACTGTAACGCCTTATATGTGGGTCTACCCCGGTCACTAACCCGCAGGATCCAGATTGGGCAGAACGCGGCCGCCAGGCTTCTCACAGGAACATCGATGAGATGCCACATGACACCATCTCTGCAGCGCCTGCACTGGCTGCCCGTTGAGTACAGAGCCTTACATAAGACCTTGACCTTGGCTTTCAAAGCCCTGCGGGGCCGGGGCCCAACATATTTGAAAGACCGCTTGCTGATGCCTGCCTACTCAAGGACACCGCAGCCAGCAAACAAGAACCTTCTTTGCGTCCCGAGCTTGAAAGAGGCCCACCTGGAGGCCACGAGACGGAGATCGTTCTCCGTTGTGACCCCCGTTCTTTGGAACTCGATGCCACCGGACCAGAGAGCCTCCCTCGACCTGCCCCAGTTCCTGACCGCTCTGAAGACCTGGCTATTTAGGAAAGCCCATGGCTAATGCAGAACCAGGAACTCAACTACCTGAGCCTGGCCCCTGCATTTAACCCCTGAATATTTTAACTTAATTTTAATATTTTAATTGTTGAATTGCTGTGTGTAAGTCGCCCGGAGCACTAACGTGGAGGGCGACTCAGAAATAATAAAGTCAGTTCAGTTCAGTGTGTGTGTGTGTGTGTATACATATACACATAATATTGGCACATTGGCTACAATAAGCATAATTATTATAGCCAATATGCCAATGTTGCCGAACAATGGATTATAGAGGACCCTTCCCTTAGGGGGACAGAGCCCAAGCCACCCCTAAACCGCGGGGATCAAGGCCCAAATCTGGGTGATCTTCCTAAAACTACAAATCCCACCAAGACCCAATTCAGTTCTCACCCAAACCGGAAGCACGCACGGACCGAGAGAAGAATTCTTTCTCAGCTGATGAAAGGATGAATGCCAACCACACAGGTCTCCAAAGGCAAAACATACTTTAATGGAGGATACAGGCAAATACATAGAAATCCATTCATTTACATTTGAATTGCGAGCTTCCCTGCCTACAGTTCATTGGTTAGAACCTTGCTTACAGTTGTTTGTCAAAGGAGCCGGCCAACCAGAAAATTGCGCCTAAATTCAAAATAGGCCAATCAAATTGGGGCTGCATGAGGCAGGAAAGGACACAAAGGGAAACGGCTGGGTGAGGAGGAAGTAACCTGTTGCTAAAGCAATACCTTGGGGCAGGCGAGCATGGGGCTCAAGCCTGCCTATCTATTGTTTGATTTGAATTCCTTAATGGCAGTCTTTTGTCCTGGCCGAAACTCCTTTGTCTGGGAGTTTCTGGCTGAGCGGGAAGCATGGTTTCTCAGTTTAAAATGGTCAAAAAAGTGTCTATTTGGGCTGGCTGTGGAGTTCCGAATTCCACAGTGAAACAACCATGTTCTGAGTTATGATTGCATGACCGTACATATTCCCTATCATTGGCCAAGCTCCGAAAATGACAGGGACATATGTGGGGAGTCCTGGGCATAAAGAGTGTGGGCCTCACCCCACGAAGAAACCCAACGTCCCTCCCAGAGTTATTATTTGTGCAAGGCAAAATGGATGGAAAAGTGGGTTATTGTGCTCTGTTAAACTCTGGAACTCTCTGCTGAGGGCATTATTCTTAACGTTACAGGGACACAAGGGAACACATAGGGGTACAATGTAGACAAGACAACTCAGATTTCCCCCTGCAATCATCCCAATTACATTCCCATGCAGCTCTCGCTCCCAGAGGAATGATCTTTAAAACAGGCAGCACAATGCTGCTTTCCTCCTGGGAGTTGTAGTCCTCCTTGATGTAACCACTGTCCTTGGGAACTGCAGAGCCTTTGGGGCTTGGGGTGCAAAGGAGTAGCAAAGTCATTGAGGGTCCATGGTGTAAAGGGGAGAAACAGGAAATGTCCAGCTGGAGAAACGTCCTTGAGGAAACTATAGAGTCCTGAGGGGCAGAATTGCTTCTGGAGTGCAATAGAGTGGCAGAGAGTCACAAAGTCCATGTGGCAAGAGGGGAAAAGGCTGGGAATATTCAACTGGGAAGTGTCCTTGGCAAACTGCTTCTCCCAAAGCCCAAAAGACCTGGGTTCCCTTTCAGTCCCCTTGCAATCTGGGCAAAACCCCTCCGGAAAAGCATCGGACACGGTTTGTCCAGAAAGAGAGTCCCTTTGGGTCCATAATCTGTAAGATGTGGCAAGGGCTTATGCTGGAATCAGCTGGGGAGAGCAGTCCAGGCATAGTCCGGGTTATGTAGCAGGAAGAAAAGGGCAAAATGTGCCAGTGTACTTGGGGAAACTAGATCTCTCAAACTGGTAACTGTGGGGAAATCCTCCTCATGGTGACTGGGTAAAAGGTCACTCGTGCCCCCCACCTTTGGAGCAGCTGTGTGAGTTTTTGTTTTGAACAATGTGGCAGAGGGCAGGTGATGCCCTCGGGGGAAAACTGATGTTGCTTACAGGAAATGGGTGCTTACTGTTGCTGCCATGGCTATTATTGTGTCAGGAGAAAATGGAGCTCAGGCAGAGGTAAAGAGAGAGGAAGAAGGGGCCATTTTGTGGGCTTTTTGTTCTTGTGCCACCTGGCCCAAGATGGAGGAAAAAGGAACTGTGGAACTCCCTGCAGCTGAATCCTGTCCGTCACGGCATCACCAACATATTATTATTATTATGAACACAAGATGAGTACACAGCAAACAAGATCTCTCTGCTGGCTGTTGTATTGGATCCCACATCGGACCCTTCCCAAGTGTCTAGGACTGTGTGCTTTATTATTATTATTATTATTATTATTATTATTATTAGAAACACAACAAAATGAGTGCAGAACAAACAAGATCACTCTGCTGGCTGTTGTATTGGATCACATGTCGGACCCTTCCCATGTGTCTAGGACTGTGTGTTTATTATTATTATTATTATCATTATTATTATTAGAAACACAACAAAATGAGTGCACAACAAACAAGATCTCTCTGCTGGCTGTTGTATTGGATCCCACATCGGACCCTTCCCAAGTGTCTAGGACTGTGTGCTTTATTATTATTATTATTATTATTATTATTAGAAACACAACAAAATGAGTGCACAGCAAACAAGATCAGTCTGCTGGCTGTTTTATTGGATTACACATCGTACAGTTCCCAAATGTCCAGGACTGTGTGATTTATTATTATTATTATTATTATTATTAACACAATAAGATGAGTGCACAGCAAACAAGATCACTCTGCTGGCTGTTGTATTGGATCCCACGTCGGACACTTCCTATGTGTTTAGGACTGTGTGATTTATTATTATTATTATTATTAACACAACAAGATGAGTGCACAGCAAACAAGATCACTCTGCTGGCTGTTGTATTGGATCCCACGTCGGACACTTCCTATGTGTTTAGGACTGTGTGATTTATTATTATTATTATTATTAACACAACAAGATGAGTGCACAGCAAACAAGATCAGATTGATCCCACGTCGGACACTTCCTATGTGTTTAGGACTGTGTGATTTATTATTATTATTATTATTAACACAACAAGATGAGTGCACAGCAAACAAGATCACTCTGCTGGCTGTTGTATTGGATCCCACGTCAGACACTTCCTAAGTTTTTAGGACTGTGTGATTTTTATTATTATTATTATTATTATTATTATTTAAACGCAATCAGATGAGTGCACAGCAAACAAGATCACTCTGCTGGCTTTTGTATTGGATGCCACGTCGGACCCTTCCCAAGTGTCCAGGACTGGGTGATGTATCAGCGACTAATGTGTGCAGATCCCAGTAGGGTGCCCTTTTTCAGCTGACCGGTGGGGATTTGGTCAGCACCGATTGTATTTAAGTGCAGGCCAAGGTCTTGAGGCGCTGCACCCAGTGTGCCCATCACCACTGGGACCACCTTGAGTGGCTTGGGCCAGAGTCTTTGCATTTAGATCATTAGTATTTATATTAGTATTATTATTATTTAAAATTGCCATGCCTCAATTATATAATAGACTAGCTGTACCCGGCACGCGTTGCTGTGCCCTATTTAGGAGATGCGAGATGTAAGGGTTGGAAATGATGTTACTTACGGTCTTGGTGGGGTCATGTAGGCATGAATTGCGCACTTTCTATGTGTGCTCCAAATGATGTCATCTGGAAGCATGAGTTGTATTGTCTTATATAGCGGAGGAAGTGTTTTGATTCTGGAGTGTGTCCACTCAGCAAAGTCTGTAGTGGTTGTGGAGGAGTGGCAAGTGGTGGTAGAGAGACTTTACCGGCTAGGCAGCACATTCCTGGTGTTTCTGCTGGGTATTTCAGGGCTTTGCAGTGTGTGCAGATGTGCGTTAGGGTGCCAATGTCGGCCTCTGGCGCCATGCTGTAGTCTTCTGCAGCGTTGTATCTGAAGGCTAGGCGGTGGAATGGGTTGTGGTGTTTTTGAAGTTTGTTTTCTTTGTTGTGACGTCGTGTTTCTGCGCTCCTTGCGCGCTGCTGTTGTGTTGCATTTCTGCGTCTTTGTTGTTTCTGGCTGCGTGCTTCTTCTTGTCGTGCAGTTATTTGCATTTGGTTCTCAGCTGTGCGTCGTGCAGTGACCTGTTGTCTGTGTCTCTGCTGCGCAGTGTGTTTCTGTTCTGGCGTTTGTTCTGCCCTTTTTTGTTTGATGTATGTAGCGTTGTGAGTGTGTCGTCCAATGCTGTTATTTTTATAAGGCATGGCTTATCTTTTGGGTCAGTTTATGTCTGTGTGGAAGGAAGGAATGGTTTTAGTTTGTGGTGTTTGTAGGTGTTGTGTGTACGGGGTCCCGTAAGGTTGGTGGGATGGGTTGTGATTGGAAGTTGTGTTGTGTTGTGTGGGTAGGAATTTGCTGGAGAATTGCTCCCTCAGAGTTTGGTTTTGGCAGTTTAACCCTCAAACACCAACTGAAATCTCTCAGCATTCTATCCTAGCCTTGGATGGCTCTTGCCAGCGTTGCTATGGTTACAGCAGTTATGCAAATCCGCCCTTATTGGCAGCCAATCATGTTGTTCAGAATGTAGAGGCTGGGTGAGTCGTTGGCTGCCCCGGAGGATGCTGGGAAATGTAGTTTTATTTTTACTCGTTGTTTTGGGGGCCTTTTAGGTTTTTGGGGGGGAAAGTTTCTTTGCTACAAACGTACCTTGCTTGAGGCCTATTTCTGTTGGCAAGTATTGTTTTTCTGCGTTGTATGGTTTCTTTGTTTGAGGTATACATCACATGACGTGAACCCATTTATATAATAGATATGGCAGATGATGCCCGAATGGTCAGACTCTTTGCGCAGACAGTGCTGGGACCATGCCAAAATACAACACCAGGGATCAAACAAAGTAGACACGCAATGTAATTATTACCATTAGTAAATAATCCTATTTATTGTTATATATTATTATTATTTATAATGATTAGAATGAATAATAATACTGGCTCTGGGTCAATGAGGGGTCAATGACCTGGCAGGTGAAGCCCTAATAATGGCCTCTCCCTTTGGCGCCCTCTAATGGGCAATGGGAAGATTGCACTCGCCTTGAGGGAAGCCCTGCCTGCGCCTGCGCAGAGCGGTGTGGCGGTGGGAGGGAGGGAAGAGGCCGCTGCTTCTTCTTCAAAGATGCAAATAGCCCGCGAGAGGGCGGCCAATCAGGAGCGGGGGTGGTCGGGATGGGCGGGGGAGGGTGACGTCACTCCAGGCCCCGCCCCTTTTCCCAGCAGGAAGTCAGTCTCCTTGGGGGCCTCCCTTCTCCTTGGATCCATCACTCTATTGGCAAGGTTTGTGCACGTGTGTGTGTGTATGTATATCTCTTGTCTTAGAGGCTGGCCTGGGAGTGTGAGGGAGGCCTGGTTTGTTTTGGGCTGTGAGGGGAGACCCTGGAGGGAGTGAGCCGCCCTCTGGCTGAGGGAGAGGCCTGCCTTGGGCTCCCTTGTCTGTGAATGCGCCCTTTGGAAAATGCAGAACGTGCTGGGTGAACTACAACTCCCAGAATCGAGGGCCAAGCCTCCCCAAAGCAGGGCTGCAAGTAGACTTGGCCATGTTGGGCCTGTGTGCCAAGCTTGGTCCAGGTCTCTCTGGACAAGGGTGAACTACAACTCCCAGGTGCCAAAAGCAATCAGACCAAACCCAGCCAGCATTCACAGTTGGGCCTGTGTGCCAAGTGGGGTTGAGATCTGTCATCAGCTCATTAGAGTGCTCTCTGGACAAGGGTGAACGACAACTCCCAGATTCCCAGGGCTGTCACCCCCAAACCCAGCTAGTATTTACAGTTGACCATGTTGGGCCTGTGTGCCAAGTGTGTTCCAGATCTGTCATCAGCTCATTAGAGTGCTCTCTGGACAAGGGTGAACTACAACTCCCAGGTATTCACACCTCTCAGGAAATAATTCTCCCCAGGCAGGAAGCAGCCAGGCTTTGAAGCTACGAGGCTATTTAATGAAGCGAGGGAGGCTTATATCTATCCCTGTGGAATAATGTCAAGGGTGGGAGAAAGCTCACCACTCTCAGGAAATAATTCCCCCAGGCAGGAAGCAGCCAGGCTTTGAAGCCACGAAGCTATTCAATGAGGCAAGGGAGGGTTATATCTATCCCTGTGGAAAAATGTCAAGGATGGGAGGAAGTTCATACCTCTCAGGAGAATTCCCCACAGGCAGGAAGCAGCTAGGCTTTGAAGCTGCGAGGCCATTCAGTGCTAATCATGGTTGCCAACGGCAACTATCACACTTGCCGCAAGCAATTCTTCCTCCCAACCTGGACATTATTCAACAGATAAAATGTTGCAATCAGGGCCAGCTAACACCTCCGAACAAAGGATTCCCCCAGGCAGGAAGCAGCCAGGCTTTGAAGCTGCGAGGCTAACCAATGAGGCGAGGGAGGGTTATATGTATACCTGTGGAAAAATGTCAAGGGTGGGAGGAAGATCATACCTCCCAAGAAAGAATTCCCCCCAGGCAGGAAGCAACCAGGCTTTGCAGCTGCAAGGCCATCCAGTGCTAATCAATGTGACAATTTGCAACATTCACACTTGCCTCAAGCAGACAAGAGTTCTTTCTCCCAAGCTGGACATTATTCTACAGATAAAATGATGCAATCAGGGCCAGCTAGCACCTCCCAACAAAGGATTCCCCCAGGGCAGGAAGCAGCCAGGCTTTGAAGCTGCCAGGCTATTCAGTGAGGCGAATATCCCTGTGGAATAATGTCAAGGGTGGGAGGAAGTTCATACCTCTCAGGAAAATATTCCCCCCAGGCAGGAAGCAGCCAGGCTTTGAAGCTGCAAGGCCATTCAGTGCTATCACGGTTGCAAACGGCAACTATCACACTTGCCTCAAGCAAATATGTTCTTTCTCCCAACCTGGACATTATTCCACAGATAAAATAATGCAATCAGGACCAGCTAACACCTCTGAACAAAGGATTCCCCCAGGCAGGAAGCAGCCAGGCTTTGAAGCTGCAAGGCTATTCAATGAGGCGATGGAGGGTTATATCAATCCCTGTGGAATAATGTCAAGGTTGGGAGGAAGTTCATACCTCTCAGGAAAGAATTCCCCCCAGGCAGGAAGCAGCCAGGCTTTGAAGCTGCAAGGCCATTCAGTGCTAATAACGGTAGCCAATGGAAACATTCACAGCTACCTCCAACAGACAGGAGTTCGATGTCCCACCCTGGACATCCTTCCACAGGGATCTAGATAACACTCACTGGCCTCGTTTGCAAGAGGCCTCCCAACCTCTGAGGACGGCTGCCATAGATGTGGGCGAAAGGTCAGGAGAGAATGCTTCTGGGACACGGCCAGGCAGCCCGGAAAACTTCCCTGCGGAATGATGCCCAGGGTGGGAGGAAGGAAGCACGGGACCAAACATGACCAACAGAAAATACTGGAGGGGTTTGGGAGGAATTGGCAGTGATTTAGGGGAGATGTAGTTCACCTACATCTGGAGAGAATTGAGAACCCAAACCACTTTGGATCTGGACCAAACTTGGCATGAATACCCATTATGCCTCAATTTGAACATTGGTGGAGTTTAGGGAAAATAGACCCAGACATTTGGGAGTTGCAGTTACTTGGAGTTATAGTTCACCTGCCGTCAAAGAGCATTCTGACACCAACAACAATGGAATTGAACCAAATTTGGGATATATCTGTTGATGGTTGCTGTGGGGTGGAAAAAACACCTTCTCCAAGCCGAACACTTTGAAAGATTGCAGGGAATGTTTAGCTTGGGAAAAATGGGTGTATAAAGCGGAATCGGTAGGTGCTCAAAAATCTGGGTTTTCAGCACTCTCGAAGTCACGCCCACATAATGTAAGCCACACCCACACTGGATACAGTATACGGCCTTCGATGTTCTGCAAGTGATTTCATGTCTTAGCTCAGTGTTTCCCAACCTTTTTTGAGCCGCGGCACACTTTTGACATTAAAAAAATCCGGGGGCACACCACCAACCAAAATGACACAAAATGACACTCTAACACAGTAAAGAATGGCTGGGGGTTGGTGGCCTGCTGGGAGCAGCTGGTGGGAGTGCCGAAGCCGAGGGAGGGGGCAGAGCCAGGCCACGCCATGCCCGCCCCCTCCCCAGCTTCAGCCCTCCCAGCAGCTGCTCCAGCCTTGAGGGGAAGTGCCAAGCCAGCGGTGGCAGAGCCAACACAATGTTGGCTTGGCACTGTCCCCTCAAGGCTGGAGCAGCTGCTGGGAGTGCCGGGCCAGGGGAGGAGGTGGAGCCAGGTCGCGCCATGCCCCGCCCTCTCCCCAGCTTCAGCTCTCCCACAGAGGAGGAGCATGAGCGGTGGACGGGCTTCAGTGGGCGGGGCTCCTCCTCCATGCAGCTTCAGCAAGCGAGGGGCGAGAGTCATGGCAGGTCTTCGCCACCGCCTGGCCCTTCCTCCTCCCCCCCCAAGCAGCAGGAGTTCGGCAGGAGGGGGGGAGGAAGGGGGGCAGAGCTTTTCTCGCGGCACAGCAGGAGGTCCGTCACGGCACACTAGTGTGCCACGGCACACTGGTTGAGAAACACTGTCTTAGCTTAAGGCAGTGTTTCCCAACCTGTTTTGAGCCGCGGCACAGTTTTAACATTAAAAAAAATCCGGGGGCACACCACCAACCAAAATGACACTCTAACACAGTAAAGAATGGCTGGGGGATGGTAGCCAGCTGGGAGCAGCTGCTGGGAGTGCCGAAGCCGGGGGAGGGAGCCAGGCCGCACCATGCCCCTCCCCCCGGCTTCGGCTCTCCCACAGCTTCTCCAGCCTTGAGGGGGCAGTGCCAAGGCAGCGGTGGCAGAGCCAGCACAATGCTGGCTTGGCATTGTCCCCTCAAGGCTGGGGAAGCTGTGGGAGAGCTGAAGCCGGGCGGAGGGGGCGGAGCCAGGCCGTGCGGAGGAGGAGGAGCATGAGCGGTGGGTGGGCTTCAGTGGGCGGGGCTCCTCCGCGCGGCTTCAGTGAGCCGGAGTCATGGCGGATTGGAGGCTGGCTGGGGAAACGGCCGAGGGAGGCGGCGCCCCGGCCCCTTCTTTTTCTTCGCCGTGGCCCGTCCCTTCCTCCTCCTCCCCCAAGCAGCAGGAGGAGGGGGGAAGGAAGGGGGGCAGAGAGCTTTTCTCGCGGCACAGCAGGGGGTCCGTCACGGCACACTACTGTGCCACGTCACAGCAGTTGGGAAACACCGGCTTAAGGGTCCTGAAACTAGTACGATTCTGTATCTGTTGTACCTTAGACCTGAAGGACCCCTCAGTAAACCACTTGAGTCTGGCCACGGTTAAATGCTTTATTTAGAATAAATGGATAGAGTAAAGAAAATAGAGATATAGTCCTTTGATGCTTCCAAGCACCAGGTATTGCAAAGCAATAGTCCAAAAGTAATCGGGAACAAAAGATGAAGGCTTGATGCCCCAACGGGCTAATCCACTAGGAAGGCTTGGCACAAGGCTTGGCAAATAGAGTTCAATGGCTGGAAGGCTCAGCAGCCCAGGCAAAGTTCATGAGAGCCAGGATTCAACGTTGACAAGAGATACTCGCCCACATCATCTCAGCCCCAAGCTCTTATAGGCCTCCACAGCTTTGAAGTTACGACGTACAGTGCGTCGGACCACGCAGGAGTTCTCACAACAGTTGCCCAGCTATTTCCCGCCTTCTCAAGCCTCCCGCGTTGAGTTGGGATGCAAGCCCAATTAGCAGTAGCACCTGGCCGAATGGGAGTTGCCTCAGCTCCACCATTCTCGCGGTTCTTATCAGCCCGAGCTGAAGCAGCCTGGTTTTTGTCCTTGAACGTTGAATGAACCAGGGCCTCTCGAAGCATCTTGCATTTAGTGCTGTGCAGGCCTTTCTGTGACTGCCCAACAGGGGCAGGTTGGGGCAGTGTTTCCCAACCTTTTTTGAGCTGTGGCACATTTTTTACATTTCCAAAATCCTGGGGCACACCACCAACCAAAATGACACAAAATGACACTCTAACACAGTAATACACATAGTTAATATGTTTTTAAATGTGTTTATACACTCAGTGTGAAACCTGGGCCTGTTTCGATGAACACAGCATAGATATCCTGGCAGGAATGGCAGAAACACACAAACTTCCCACACAGAACTCCAAGACCCAGAGAAAATGCTATAAGAGTTTGGTGGGCATTGACCTTGGGTTTTGGAGTTGTAGTTCACCTATATCCAGAGAGCACTGTGGACTCAAACAATGCTGGATCAGGACCAAACTTGACATGAATACTCAATATGCCCATATGCCAATATGCCCATACAGGGAGCAAACTGGTAGCCCAGTAGCTCCACTGGCTACCAGTTTGCTACTGGGCACAATTCAAAGTGCTGGCATTGGCCTATAAAGCCCTAAATCAGTGATTTTCAACCTTTTTGGAGTCACGGCACATTTTTTACATTTACCAAATCCTGGGGCACACCACCAACCAAAATGACGCAAAATTGTTACAGTATATGGAGTTTAGCTAAGTAATTGCAGGATCTTCTTGTTAGAATGTGTGTGTTGAGGAGAAACACCTGGACAATGAAGCAATTAAGCTTGAGCACTGAGTATATCATGAGGAGGGTTTTTCCTTGATTCTGTGTGTGAAGAAGGAGATCATGAAGACTGCCATGGATCTACCACAGGACTTGTCCTGGACCATTTAACAAAGGACTTCTTGCACCATCCAGGATGCAGATGATGCATGGTGATAATGCATTGGATCTTTGAGTAAGATATCTGCAATGGACTATGTTTATTTTGAAGGCTTGTTTTGTTAAAGCTGCTTACTTAAGAGTAAAGTTTTATTTTTCATTTACTCTGGCTCTGTGTGATTTAGCAGAGGTCTAAAACTGGAAAGACTACTGAGCTTCCGCACAGACTGACAAACTGCAACAAAAATGACATTCTAACACAGTCATACATAGAGTTAATATGTTTTTAAATGTATTTATACACTCAGTGTGAAACCAGGGCCTGTTTCGATGAACACAACATAGATATCCTGGCAGAAAAAGGGCCTGAGGCTGCTAGGAATGGTGGGAGTTGGAGTCCAAAACACCTGGAAGGTCCAAGTTTGCCCATGCCAGCTTTCGACAGAGACCTCACCTCCCCCTTCCCCTTCGTGCCCTTCCTTCCCCCTCCTGCCGAACACTTCCTTTTTCTTCTCCACTCAGGCTCCCTTCTTCCCAGCCTCTCTTTGCTCACACTGCTGCTTCTGCCGCCAATTTGATCTGAGGGGGCAGCGTGAGAATGTTCAGGAGGGGAGGGGGGAGGGGAAGGAGGACCTGGGGCGAGTCTGCGCAGTAGCGGCCGCACGGGTCACGTCTCCCCCCCCCCCTCCTGCAGAAGTGACAGCGTGAGCAAAGCGAGGCAAAGCGAGCAGAGCGAGGCTGGGAAGAAGGGAGCCCGAGTGGAGAAGGAAAAGTGTTCGGCAGGAGGGGGAAGAAAGGATGTTGGAGGTTCCAATTTCCCACAACACGCCTGATAATCGCTCACGGCATACTAGCGTGCCATGGCACACTGGTTGGGAAACACTGGGCTGGGGTATGACCGTATCTCAGGAGCAGGATTGATTAAAGAACATATGGCGCACCTCCCACATCTTTTAGTGCCAGGGTTAGAGATGCTATGATGCACCCGTTGTTGATGGTCAGTGTGAATAAGGATTTCTTTTTGATTCTGGGTCTGCTTGCATGCCACTAAGGGGGGGGGGTGTTTGCAAACCAGGGATGCTGGATACCAATGACGAAAACTTTCTTACGATCTGTTGGATTTGCTTCGAACGTTTTGTCAACGTAAGTGGCCAAATCAGACACTGGGTGTTCTGTTTGGGTGCGGGTCTTAAAAGATCTTGTCGCTGCACCGTGTCAGCTTTGTTGCGTGCCGATGTAAGAATGTTCAAAGGGTGCGTCCTGTCCCTAAAGTTATTAAATAACATTGTGGCATCTGTATTGCAGTGGTCTGTAAACGAGGAATTCCATTTCAATCTAATAAACTGGGAGTAGGGGAGGCTTCGTTTGAGGGGAAACGAATGGAAACTTTTAAAGTGCAAGAGTGAATTCCTGTCAGGAGGTTTACGGTAATTCCAAACTTTAAGGGTATTGTCGTATATTGTTGTGTATGAATACTGTCAAATCAAGCATTGCCAGCCTTTTCATGGACTCCTCGGAAACTAGGTATCTCAGACCGTCAGAAACAAACCCTCTAGCCAGGCACATAAAGGATCTGGAAGACTCATTTAAAATTTACATACTCCTATGACCTTAAGGAAAATACCTTAAAGATAATACATAGATCAGGGGTGCTCATTAGGTACTACTAGTAGATCTTCGGCCCTCTTCCAGGTGATTTTCGGGCCTCACCAGCCAGATGGGGCGCTCCTGCCATATGCGCGCACACCCTGCACGCACGTGCGCTCCTGCTGCTGGCTTCCGCTCTCGCAGTGCTTCTTCCGCCTGCGGGGCATTGCAGGAAGGAAGAAGCACGAGGCAGGGCCTCTGGAGGGAGCGCCCTGCCTCTCTCTCGTCCAGAAGCAGCTGTGCAGCCTCCGTTGCCGGCGAGGCAGGCAGGGCGGAGCGCTCCCTCTGGATGCCCCGCCTCGTGCTTTCTCCTTCCTGCAATGCCCTGCAGGCGGAAGAAGCGCTGCACGGGCGGAAAACAGCAGCAAGAGCACACGTGGCGGGAGCGCGCGGCGACGGGAGTGCGTGGCAGCAGGTAGATCTTTTGGACTTGGTTGCTTTAAGAGTAGCTCGCATGCTGAAAAAGTGTGAGCACCCCTGACATAGATGGTATCTCACGCCGGCAGCCATTACAAGATATAGTAATTATTATGATAATCGATGTTGGAAATGTAAGAACGAAATCGGGAGTTTTTATCATAGTTGGTGGAATTGTAGTAAGATTAAATGTTTCTGGAAAAAGATATATATAGAAATGCAAAAAAATCTTAGAGATAAGGTTTAATTTTAGACCAGAATATATGCTCCTTGGGTTTAATTGACTTTCAAATAGAGGACAATAATGAAAAAATCAATTATATAAATGGGTTCACGTCATGTGATGTATACCTCAAACAAAGAAACCATACAACACAGAAAAACAATACTTGCCAACAGAAATAGGCCTCAAGCAAGGTACGCGTTTGTAGCAAAGAAACTTCCCCCCAAAACCTAAAAGGCCCCCAAAACAACGAGTAAAAATAAAACTACATTTACCAGCATCCTCCGGGGCAGCCAAAGACTCACCCAGCCTCTACATTCTGAACAACATGATTGGCTGCCAATAAGCGCGGATTTGCATAACTGCTGCACTAGCCAGCCAACATGAAAATTTGGATCCTTCTTAAACAGCCAAAACAAAATAAGGAAAAGGCCTGAGCCAATCCCCAACCCAAACCCCCAAATCACTTCCAACCGAAAATTTACACCCCAAAAAAACACAGACCACGCCTAAAAATTGACAGTAAGGCTTCATTAACTTGATTTCCTAACTAGCCCTCACTTACTGGGAAGCTGTTAACGCTCTAAATTGACAGTAAGACTTCATTAACTTGATTCTCCCGACTAGGCCTCACTTACTGGGAAGTTGTTTACGCTCTGAATTGACAGTAAGGCTTCATTATCTTGATTCTCCCGACTAGGCCTCAGCTCATGGGACATTGTGTATGGCCTGAATTTACAATAACCTACCTTGGCACACAGAGCCCGACCATGCATGATGGGACTTGAAGTACCACCATGGAAAATGGTATTTGTAGTACTTCAAAACCCATCATTCCCCACAGACCACTGTGGCCCAGAACCAAGACCAATAAAGACCCAACTTGGCACACCATGCCCCCATGACCCACACTCCATCCAACTGCAGTTTAGAGGAGGGCACACCGTGGATGATTGGACTTTCTCGCATCTCCTAAAAAGGGCACAGCAACGCGTGCCGGGTACAGCTAGTATTTACCGTGTTTCCCCGAAAGTAAGACAGCGTCTTACTTTCTTTTGACCCCCAAAATCCCCACTACGGCTTACTTTCGGGCACGGCTTACATTAGCCGACGGTACCTGCCGTACCGAAAGTAACCTTTCCCTTGGCCGCCTCCTCCTCGGTCCCCCTCCTCCTCCGCTCCCTCCTCCGCCGCTTGCGCCGCCGCCTCCCTCCACCGCCGCTGCCGCCGCCGCCGCTGCTGCCGCCGCCTACCTCCGCCGACAGCCGCCCCACGCCTGCGCCAGGAGCGCCACGCCAGCACGCCAGGAGCGCCACGCCAGGCGCCAGGAGCGCTACGTCAGCGGCAGGAGCGCCCCACGCCAGGCGCGCCAGGAGCGCCACGGCAGCGCCAGAGCGCCACGTCAGGGCGCGCCAGAGTGCATGTCCGCGCGCCAGGAGCGCCTACGTCAGGCGCGCTGGTCCTACTGCCCATGCGCATGGGCAGTAGGACCCGAGCGCGCTGACGAGGCGCCCTGGGGGCGCTGATGTAGGCGCTCCTGCCGCAGGCGTGAGGGCCGGCTGGGCGCGGAGGTAGGTGGCGGCAAGCGGCGGCGGCGGCAGGCGGCGGCAGCGACAGGGGAAGCGGGCGGCGGGGAAGCGGCGGCGGGGGGGAAGCGGAGGAGGAGGAGGAGGCGGCGGAGGAGGCGGGACCGAGGAGGAGGCGGGACTGAGTGACGCGGTGGCCGGGGGTACGTCTTATTTTCGGGGTACGGCTTACATTAGCCGACCCCCCTGACACCCCCGATACATCTTACAATCGGGGGTGTCATACTTTCGGGGAAACACGGTATATATTGTATAACAGCGGCGAGGTTAACCATTGCAAAGAAGTGGAAGAAAGAAGAAATCCCAACACTAGATGAATGGAAAATGACACTTGTGAATGTAATGCAGATAGACTGCCTAACACAGACATTAAGAGAAAACAATAATATGAAAAGGACTGACGACTTCCGGTCTGAGGCAAGATGGTGGTGGACGCCTAGAAGGCAGGCTCCAAGAGGGCCCTTACAACTACAGACGGTCGGGGACAAACAATGTTAACCCGATATCTCCTGGAGAAGGGGGAGATACCCAAGTCCAGGTTCGGTGCAGGCAGGGGACCGCGACGACCCAGGAAGGTCGGGGGGGGGGGGCTGCAGCGCAACGACCGAGGGCCCAGGACCAGTAGTTGCGAGCGGCGTTCGCATCTGCTAGGTGAGACGCCCCAACACACCACGGCCTCAGGCATCCAACGCAAGATCGAGGGGGGTTAACTAGCCCCCGGGACCAAAGAGTAGCAAACCAAGGACCCGACAGGGTGGCAAAGAGGAGGAGAAAAGGCCCTATCGAACCCAACAAGCAGCAACGCTCAATGAGTAGATGAAAGAGCTGTTCCACGATTCAAGAGACCCGGCCAAAAGCGGGGCGAGAAGGGGAAGCTAGAAGGCAAAGGAAGATATAAGATATAAGAAGAGACCCCCCACAGGCAGCTAGTCAAAGGAATGTAACTGTAAAATAGCCAAGTCAAGCCTACCTTACACACGAGGAGGAGAAGAAAGACGAGAGGCGCGGTGTAATTTCCGGTGCGGCGCCTCCTCTACAGTAAAGAAAGAGGGCACTTCCGGCAAGCGGCCAAGGGGAGAGATAAGCTGGGAGGACTAGGAGCCTAGAAGGGACCTGACCCATAAGGAGACGCCTTGGTAAAGTTGAAAAAGCAAAGTTGGAAAAACGACTGGAATCTCGACTCAGCAGCCAAGACGGAGGGAAAGACGGAGGGAAAGAGTGAGAAGGCAACGGAGTGAGAAGGCAACGGAGGGTAGAAGAGCGAGAAGGTAACGGAGGGTAGGACATAGGAGACTACAGACTACAGACCAAAAGCCCACAGCTGGCAGCTACTCCAAACCTCCCAAAGTAGCTTTCCAATAGGGAAAAAAAAAGAGAAATCAAAAGCTTTAAGGGGGAGAGCTTTGGAACCCAAACATGGCTACAAGAAAGAAGGCTGAGAGGGAGCTCAAAAATAATATGGGAAGAAGAGAGTCATTCCAAGAAGAGATGAACATGAGAGACCAATTCAAAGAGATTATATTTGAACTAAAGAGTCTACGTGAGATGGTAGGAAAGGGGAACGAAGAGAGGAAGGAGATAAAAGATGGAATTCAGGATTTACGTAAGGATATGAAAAAGGAGTGACAATGCTAAGAAAGGAGATGATCGGACTATATGAGAAGGTGGAAATGATCCAAAGACAAGGAGAGGAAGATAGGATTAATCTACAAAAAGAACAGGACAAGACCAGAGAACTCCTCTCTCTACAACAAGAACTAAATAGGAAAACTACTCAGCTGGACGCCCACCAGAAAGATTATATTCTGAGAATAAGGGGGATCCCAGAGATGGATAAGGAGAGCTATGAAGGAACCATGGCCATTATAGTAAAAATGACGGCCGCACTCCTGCAGAAGGAAGAAGAGTCAATAGAAGAAAAGGTAGAGAAAGCTTATAGAATTAGTACGGCCTTCTCCAGAAAAAATAAAACACCCAGGGACATTATCGTCCAATATAACTCATCGAAGCTGAAAGAGAATGTAATAAGGAACCACTTTGCGACCCCATACACGGTGAATGGAAAACAATTTAAAATTATGAGAGAAATCCCTTCAAGAGTATTGGAAAATAGAAAGAAGTATTACTTTCTATCAGATGTGCTAAAGGAAAATGATATAAAGTATAAATGGGACAAGTATGATGGTATCCAGTTTACTTTCCGTACAACAAGATATTGGATTGACTCGGAGGAGGCAGCAAAGGAATTCTACAAAAAATGGAAGCACATCTTAAACCCATCAAACAAAAGCCCCAGAAAATATGAAGGCCAAGAAGAGGCAAGACAAAGGGAAAAAAGATATTCCCCCAAAGAACAGAGGGTGGATCAGAAAAAAATCCTAAAAGATCAAGGAGGAGGTAGAGGTAACAACAAAGAAGATGAGGAAAGGAAAAAACAAACAGATAATGAAATAGAAGAAGACCTAAGTGACCAGGCTACCCCCCAAGGGAATGAATCGGACCGGGACTCGGAGGAGGAGGGATCTGCGGACGAGGAGGAAAGAGAAGACTAGGTACAACAGAGTAAAAGGAGGTATAAAAGACATGGAGGGGAATTGCTTCTCGGTTAACATAAACGGTCTGAACATCCCCGAGAAGAGGAGACAGGTCTTCCACTACCTGGCTAAACAAAAGGGTTTAATATACGCCATCCAGGAGACCCATATGAAGGGCTCCAGGGTGGATCTGTTACAAAAAAAGAATTTAGGGGTGTTGTTCACCTCATCTATAGAAAAAAAACAAAGAGGGGTCACCCTTTATGTAAATCCAAGACTGGACCCGAAATTTCAGTTTAAGGACGAGGAGGGACGGATTATAGCGGTGATGGGGAAGATTGGGGGAAAAAGAACTCTAATAGTGTGTGTCTATGCGCCAAACAATGCAAAGGCAAACTTCTTTGAAAAATTGAATGAGAAATTAATTGAAGTGGAATGGGATGAGTGTATTATGTGTGGAGATTTTAATGGGGTATGTAATCCCAAGATTGACAAAAAAATTTAAAAAACTAAAGGACAAGAAAATAAAAGTAAACTACCAAATAGTTTTTTTATAATGATGAAACAGAATTTCTTGGTAGATATCTGGAGAGAACACCATGGTAAGGAGGAGGATTTCACATTTTACTTCGCAAGGAGAATAAATTGGTCCTGCATAGATATGATTTTAACATCTAAGAAGCTAGCGCCAAATATAACAAAAACTACGATATCCCCAAGGATTCATTCAGACCATGCTCCCGTGGGTGTACGGATTAAACTAGGCCAGAGAATATATAAATGGAGGCTGGATTATAATCTACTTAAATCAGATATAGATATTCAAAAAAATAAAGGAGACCTGGAGGAATATTTTCGGATAAATGCTCAGCCTGGGATGGATATAAAAACAGTCTGGGAGGCCAGTAAGGCCGTGATGAGGGGAAACCTCATTGCGATGGCCAGCAATAAAAAGAAGCATAAAAGACAAGAGATGAAAAAATTAACGAAAGAGCTAGACAAGCTAGAGAAAAGATTAAAAGCCCATCCCAAGGAAAAAGAGTTATTGGCGAAAAGATTAATAATAAACAATCAAATAAAAATGTTAACTATTGCGGAAATTGATAAGAAGCTAAAATTCACCAAACAAAAGAACTTTGAGAACGCCAATAAAACAGGAAAATGGTTGGCATACCAAGTTAAGAAGAAACAGCATAAGAAGATTATAACAAAAATAAAAAGGGATGACAGGAGCTATAATACAGATGAGGAGATCGTAGACGGTTTTTCCAAATATTACCAGGAGTTATATAGGGGAGAGAATATCGAGGGAGAGAAAATACAGCAATACCTAAATAAACAAAACCTAACACAATTTTCAGAGGAAGAACGAGAAGATCTGAATGGAGAAATAACCTTAGAAGAAATTTATAAAGCAATAGAAGGTTTAAAAAGTGGAAAAGCTCCAGGCCCAGACGGGTTTACAGACATTTATGATAAAACTATGAAAGCAGAACTAGCCCCCTATATCAAGTTGGTAATAGACGAGGTCCTAAAAACAGGAGAGATGCCTAAGTCATGGAAAGAGGCGGAGATTATAGTTATTCATAAAGAAAATAAAGATGAAGAAAGGGTAGAGAACTATAGACCCATATCTCTCCTCAATTTAGATTATAAGATATTTGCAAGTATTTGGGCCACCAGATTTAAAGTATTTCTTAATAAATGGATCTCACAAAATCAGGCTGGATTCCTACCAAGACGGTCTATGAAGAGAAATATAAGGCTAATTATTAATCTGATTGAGTATCTAGATAAAAACATCGGTTTAAAAGCCGCTATACTCTTTCTAGATGCAGAAAAGGCATTCGATCAGCTTAACTGGGGGACCATAGAACGTCTCCTAGCAGAACTGGATATGGGGTTCAAATTTACTACTGCAATAAATGCAATATACAAAACCCAACAGGCAAGTGTAATGGTGAATGGTTTAAAATCAAAAGGAATTACGATTAGCAAAGGAACAAGACAGGGGTGCCCGTTGTCGCCCCTGATCTTTAACTTTGTCCTAGAGATTTTATTGAGAGGAATACAAAAGGACGAGGAAGTAAAGGGTATATCTGTTAAGCATAATAAGTACAAAATTTTGGCGTTTGCAGACGACATGGCCTGTATGATAAATAACCCATCCGAAAATATGGGTAAGTGGATAGAAAAAATAGAAGCTTTTGGGGAGATATCTGGTTTCAAACTAAACAAAAAGAAATCACAAATGTTAGTTAAAAATATAGGCAACCAAGAAGGGAGAGAGTTGGGAAAAAATCTGGAATCCCACTAGCAAAAAAAATCAAGTATTTAGGGGTAGAGATGACAAATAAAAACTGTGAACTCGTAAAAAATAATTACGAAAAATGTTGGAGGGAGATTAAAGAGAAACTTGAAGAATGGAAGAAACTAAACCTCTCATGGTTAGGTAGAACCTCCCTAATTAAGATGAAGATATTCCCCAAGTTAAACTTCTTTTTTCAGACCTTACCTATCTTTAAAAAATATGACGCTACTTAGGAAATGGCAATCGGAGCTTGCTTCCTTCATCTGGAGTGGGAGAAAAGCTAGAATTAAACTGAAGTACCTAATAGCACAACCACAACTAGGAGGATGTGGATTCCCTGACCTAGCAAGTTATTACGAGGCAAATTGCCTGGACAATATAAAACCATGGCTTGAAATAAAAGACAAAGAACTCTTAGACCTTGAGGGCTGGGAAAATAAGGGGGGGTGGCACTCATATCTATTCTATAATAAGGTAAGCACAGATAAAAATTTTAGGAACCACATTATAAAAGCGCCTCTATTGAAAATTTGGACAAAATACAAGGACACTATCTGTAATAGAATCCCACTCTGGGTATTGCCGGCCGAGGCCCTCTTAATGACCAGACCAGGAATGGATAAAGTCATAACCTACAGAGACCTAGTAAAAAAAGATAATTATAATTTCTGTTTAAAAACCCAGAAGGCATTAGAGGAATTTAGCCTGGGCTGGTTCCAGTATAACCAGATAAAAGCAAAATTTCATAAAGACAAAGAATTAGGATGGGAGGATACCCCCACCGCTTGGGGGAAAACCCTCTTGCAGGCACAAGGAAAAAGAACTAACAAATTATATAAACTTATTATTAGAAATACACAAGAAAAATGTCCGGCACTAGACTATAGAGAAAAGTGGCATAAGAATCTAGGATATACCATAAGCCAGGAGAAATGGGAGAGAATGTGGGAAAATAATCGGAATTTTACATGTGCCAACTCTCTGAGAGAGAATTTATATAAAGTAGTATATAAGTCAGGGGTGGGCAAACTGCGGCCCGGGGGCCAGATGCGGCCCTTTGGCCGATTCTATCTGGCCCTCCTAAGGGCCCCTGGCTTGCCTCCCCTGCCTGGCCTTTGCATAAAACTCTCCAGAGAAGGGGACTACAAGGAAGCATTATTTTATTTTAGTGGTTTTTATTATTATTATATAATAATTTTGTTATAATAATAAAATAATATAATAAATAATATAATATAATGTAATATTATATATTATAATTTCAATATATTATAATGTCTATATATATACTATAATATAATAATTACGATATTAATACTAATAATGTATGAATATTTCTTGATATATTAATATGTTAATATTAATGATGTGTAATATATGGTAAATATAGTAAGTGAATAAATAAATAAATTATGTAGATTAGCATGTAGTTCCGCCTTTAGGTATGGCCCTCCATAATATTTTTTGGCTCTCATGTGGCCCCTTGGAAAAAATAGTTGCCCACCCCTGATATAGGTGGTACTTGACACCTGCCCAGATAGATAAAATATATAAGGTTGGTAACGATTCTTGCTGGAAGTGTCTGACAAACAGGGGTACATTTTATCATGTATGGTGGTCCTGTGGTGAAATTTCGAAATACTGGAAAAAGATACATAAATTAATGGAAGTAGTAACGCAAAAAAAAATTGTGTATAAGACCGAATTATTTCTTTTGAATATTCCAGAGGGAAAGGAGATGACCAAGGGAATAGAAAGATTGTTAATTTATATAGCGACTGCCGCCAGGATTACCCTCGCTAAATACTGGAGGAAAAGACGACCGGAACCAGAGGAGGTACTGCACAAACTATTGAATATAGCGGAAATGGACAAACTGACCCTACTTTTTGAGAAAGGGTCCGATAAAAATATTCAAAGAAACGTGAGAGCCGCTGATTGACTACGTTAAAAAGAAAAGAACATTGCCTCGAAAGGGTACTGGATCTAAGTCCAAAAGGTCATATTGTAGCCTAATTTATATTCATAATTTGCTACTCTTGGGTGAAGTCAACCGTTTTGTTTTAAAGTTAGTCCACGTCTGTATTTGTTAGGACGTAAGTGATTGTCATGTCCCCCACCCGTCCCCAGTGTCCCTTCCCCTCCCCCCCACCCCTACCCTAGGAGCCCATGGCAGTGTGAATGTATGTGTTATGTTTTGTCATGTTATTTTAACCAATAAACTCTTTATTAAAAAAAATATGAAAAGGACTGACTGGACACAGCTCATAAACTACTTTAAAGGACAAAAATACGATTGCTTGATCAAAATGGATTTGTAATACGAGGTTTTCAGTTTGATTTGATATTAGACGGGCGTGATATAAGACCCAGATAGACTCTAAGAGATCTATTCAAGTTCAAAAGAGATGTACGGGAAAATGCGTGGGATGGAAGTACTTTGTAACGTTACGTGTTGTCTCCCCCCTTCACTACCTACCCTACCCCCTTCCCTCCTTCCCCCTACCATTCCCATTCTTCCCCATGTGTCCCCTGTCAGCTGTTATAATTCGTTATTTGTTTTTTAATTATATATGTTTTAAAAGGAACTAAATAAAGCATTTAAGGAGAAACAAACCCTCTAGCCAGGCACATAAAGAGCTACTGGCGCTACATCGACGACCTGTTCCTCATCTTGAATCACACTGTTGATTTAGATGCTTTTAGACATTGGATGAATACTTGGCACCAAAATATTAAATTTACTTCAACCAGTAGTACTTCTTCTGTTAATTTTCTTGATTTGACAGTATTCATACACGACAATACCCTTAAAGACATTCTTCCACAGGGATAGATGCACTCCACTTGCCTCATTGCCCAACAGAACCTCTGAAGACCCTGATGTTTGCATTTCTGGGTGTTTCCATTTTCAACATGACCCATGAAGGGAAAGGGGGAAATCGTGGAGGTAAAGAACGTTTCTGGCCTTCATCCCTGATCTTTTGCTTCTTTCTTAACCAGGGAAATGAGGATCCTGTGGGGCCACCCCTTGGATGCAGCAATGAAATCAGTAATATAGGAAGAAGAACTTCTCTCTAGTTGATGGACTTGCTAAAATCTTGACCTCACACACAAATAAGGAAGGAAAAAAGAAGACTGAAGCATCTGTATTGCAATTAAACACCCATATCACGGCTGACATGAAGGAGAAAGCGTCCAAATGCCTGGAATGTGGGAAGAGTTTCACTCAGAGGGGTAATCTGCAGGGACATCAAAGGACTCACACGGGGGAGAAACCCTATACATGCCGAGAGTGTGGAAAGAGCTTCACTTATAGTTCAGATCTACGTTCACATCAAAGGACTCATACTGGCGAGAAACCCTACACATGCCCGGAGTGTGGAAAGAGCTTCGCTCAGAGTAAAGAACTACGTTCACATAAAAGGATTCACACGGGGGAGAAACCCTATACCTGCCCGGAGTGTGGAAAGAGCTTCTCTGAAAGAGGAAGTCTACGTTCACATCAAAGGATTCACACTGGGGAGAGACCCTATAACTGCCTGGAGTGTGGACAGAGCTTCACGCAGAGTTCAAATTTACGTTCACATCAAAGACTTCACCGTGGGGAGAAACCCTATAAGTGCCTGGATTGTGGACAGAGCTTCACTCAGAGTTCAGGTCTACGTTCACATCAAAGGATTCACACGGGGGAGAAACCCTATAAATGCCTGGATTGTGGACAGAGCTTCACTATGAGTGGAAGTCTACGTTCACATCAAAGGAATCACACGGGGGAGAAACCCTACACATGCCTGGAGTGTGGACAGAGCTTCACTCAGAATACAAATCTACGTTCACATCAAAGGATTCACACGGGGGAGAAACCCTATACATGCCTGGAGTGTGGAAAGAGCTTCACTACAAGTGGAAATCTACGTACACATCAAAGGATTCACACGGGGGAGAAACCCTATAAATGCCTGGATTGTGGACAGAGCTTCACTATGAGTGGAAGTCTACGTTCACATCAAAGGACTCACAAGGGGGAGAAACCCTATACATGCCTGGAGTGTGGACAGAGCTTCACTCAGAATACAAATCTACGTTCACATCAAAGGATTCACACGGGGGAGAAACCCTATACATGCCTGGAGTGTGGAAAGAGCTTCACTACAAGTGGAAGTCTACGTACACATCAAAGGATTCACACGGGGGAGAAACCCTATACATGCCTGGAGTGTGGAACGAGCTTCACTACGAATGGAAATCTACGTTCACATCAAAGGACTCACAAGGGGGAGAAACCCTATACATGCCTGGAGTGTGGACGGAGCTTCACTATGAATGGAAATCTACGTTCACATCAAAGGATTCACACGGGGGAGAAACCCTATAAATGCCTGGAGTGTGGAAAGAGCTTTGCTCAGAGTACAAGTCTACGTTCAAATCAAAGGACTCACATGGGGGAGAAACCCCATGAACGCATGGTTTGTGGAAAAAGCTTATCTGAGAGTTGAAATCTTCATTAAATGGCTACGGAAGGCCATTTAATGGCGGGGAGGAGGCACGTGGCTGGTAGAAGCCCTGCGCCTTCCTGCTGAGCCTGGCCTCCTCTCGGCACAGTGATCCGGGTGCAGCAAGTTCCTTGTGCCTGGAGGAGAGGAAGGTGCGTCTCTCCTCGCTGGGCCTTCCCTGCCTCTCCCACCCTTTGGGCAGAAGGCTGAAGTGGGTAGTGGACCGAGGTGGGTAGTGGACCGAGGTGGGTGGTGGACCGAGGTGGGTGGTGGACCAAGGTGTGTGGTGGACTGAGGTGTGTGGTGGACTGAGGTGGGTGGTGGACCGAGGTGCATGGTGGTGAGGTGGACTGAGGTGGGTGGTGGACCGAGGTGGGTGGTGGACCGAGGTGTGTGGTGGACTGAGGTGGGTGGTGGACCGAGGTGTGAGGTGGACCGAGGTGTGTGGTGGACCGAGGTGGGTGGTGGACTGAGGTGGGTGGTGGACCGAGGTGCATGGTGGACCGAGGTGTGAGGTGGACTGAGGTGGGTGGTGGACCGAGGTGGGTGGTGGACCGAGGTGTGTGGTGGACTGAGGTGGGTGGTGGACCGAGGTGTGTGGTGGACCGAGGTGTGTGGTGGACCGAGGTGGGTGGTGGACTGAGGTGGGTGGTGGACCGAGGTGTGTGGTGGATCGAGGTGCGTGGTGGACCGAGGTGGGTGGTGGACCGAGGTGGGTGATGGACCGCCACAGCCTTCCTCTGCGGAAGGAAGGGAGGGGGAAAGGGAAGGGCAGAGGAAAACCATGCAGGGGTGCATCTGGCCCCTGGGCCTCAGTTTACCCATCCCTGGTGTAAAGCATTCCATAAAATACGCATGTTGAAACATATTTCCATAACATGTATATCGAAATGCAGAGAACAAAGCTCAAAGCACAAGAGGCACATTTAAAATCCATGATTTAAACTGATTGGATGATTCACGAAATTTGCACTCCACGCCCACTTTATATTTCTACACAATAGCCCAAACTTGGGTACTAGGCCTCTGTTCACCAATATTTTTTAGATGAGGGGTTAATCTATAGCATTGTCAAAGGCTTTCATGGCTGGCATCACTGGGTAGTTGTAGGTTTTCCTGGCTGCCTGGCCATGTTCTCTCCTGACGTTTGGCCTGCATCTGTGGCAGGCATCTGCAGAGGTTGTGAGGTCTGTTGGAAACTGTAATGTAATATTGCTTGTAGCTTAAACTGTGTGTGGTGTAGCAACGCAATGCAGTGTAAGAGTTAAATGCCTAGAGCTGTGCTTGATTCCTAGAGCATAACTTCTGAGTGTTCCGGTAATGTGTTTACTTTCCAGAAAGATCAGATAGCCATGTGTTTCCTGCTTCCAGCGATGTACAGCTAGCAATCGGGTGTGTTTTATTCTGCGCCTGTAAATAGTGTAAATCGCAATAAAAAGATACGTGCCGCACTGGGCTTTGGAGCTGACTGAGGTGGCACGCTTCGTTATTTACTTTTGTACCTTTGAGCGGACATTCAGAGGTCAATAAATCAACAAGGGTTATGGGCCCGTGCAGCTATGTTCCGCTGTGCCATGAGGCTAATGAGGGCAATTAGCAGCAGCGGGATTTACGACTGCTTTGGATGTGGGGAATGATATCAATGAGGTTCAAGGTGGCAATGGTATTGATGCAGAGAATGGCAAAGAGACAGCTGTCCAAAGTGTAGTTTCCCATGAGCATGTTCCTACAGGGTATAGGGATGATGGTTTACTCCCTGAATTGCTCCCAGAGAGTTCTCAGGATTTGGGGCTTGAAAACAACTTGGCACCTGCAGAAACTAATGAGCATATAGAGCGGTGGGTGGAAATTGGCCAAAAGAGACAGCTTGAGCAAGGCCCTTGGCGCTCTGCCGGGCTCCGATAGAAAACGATAAGGGCTGTGCAGGGAAAGCGAAACCAATTCCTGAGTGCTGGGAAGGGCTTAACGGGGGAATAAAAATTTGGGGCATGGGAAATAGAGTCAGGTGAAGCATCGTTTAGAATCCTGTGAAGGCAGGCGGCCCGCGGCCCGAATCCGGCCTGGCAGCCGATTCTGTCTGGCCCGGGGAGAAGGGCGTTGGGGGCGGGGCCAAGAAGAAGGGGTGCCGCTGCCGCCATGCCATCGCGGCAGCTTTGGCGTGCCTGACATCCCTTTGGAGCGGCGGCTTTGGAGTGCCCCAGGGTCTCGGCCTCTTCCTCATGCCTCCGGCATGGAAAGGCTCCGGATGGCCAGCGTCAGTGCGGTGAGGAGCCTTTGGACTACTTCCTGTAGTGCCGGCGGTGTGGTGGGGAGGAGCCTTTGGACTACTTCCTGTAGTCCCGGATGAGCTGGCTGAGACATTCTGGGAGCCGTAGGAGTCAGGAAACTACAGTTCCCAGAATGCCTCAGCCAGCTCATCTGGGGCTACAGGAAGTCATCCAAAGGCTCCTCCCCACCACGCCGCTGGCACTGACGGTCCCATGCTGGCCATCCGGAGCCTCTCCACGCCAGAGGCAGGAGGAGGAGGCGGAGAGCCCGGAGCTGATGCTGCCTTCACCCTCGGGCCCTCCCTCACTCCACCGATGCGTGACCCTCCATGCAAGAGGGCCAAAGCCCAGGATCACCACCGCGAGGACACCCCGGAGCCGCCGGAGAAGGCAGGAAGGAACCTCCGCTGTCCTGGTGCAGCCTGCGGCAGCCCTCGCTTTGAAGCAGGGCCATGGCAATACGGCCTGCCGCTCCTCCTCCCTGTGCTCTCCCTCTGCCCTCCTCCTCCCTTCTTTCTTAGGTACCTAGTTGGATTTTATTTTAATTACTGTTATTTTAAATTTATACCCTGCGTACAAGATAACGCCCAACTTTTAATAAGATTTTAAAACTTTTTAAAAAGTGTTTTTTATTATTTTATAATAATAATATAATATATAATATAATATAATGTTATATTATAATTTCAATATATTATGTCTATATACTGTATATCTATTATATAAGGGGGTTCCCGTCATGGACCGACCGTCCCAAACAGAGAAACCTTACAACGCAGAGACACCAAACTTGCCAATAGAAATAGGCCTCAAGCAAGGTAGGTTTGTAGCAAAGAAACTTTCCCCCCAAAACCTAAAAGGCCCCCAAAACAACGAGTAAAAAAACCCCTACATTTCCCAGCATCCTCCAGGGCTGCCAACGACTCTCCCAGCCTCTACATTCTGACAACATGATTGGCTGCCAATAAGGGCGGATTTGCATAACTCCTGCACTGGCCAGCCAACATGAACATTCCAACCCATAATAAACTGTCAGAGGAGGATAAGGCAAAGGGCTGAGGCACAAACACAAACACCCCATTCACTTCCCACAGAAAATTTACACCCCTACAAATCACAGATCACGCCCAAAATTGACAGGCTTCATTAACTTAATTTCCCTGACTAGGCCTCACTTAATGGAATGCTGTTTATGCTCTGAATTGACAGTAAGGCTTCATTAACTTGATTCTCCCGACTACGCCTCAGCTCACTGGACATTGTGTATGGCCTGAATTGACAATAAGGCTTCATTAACTTGCTGTTCCTGACTAGGCCTCAGCTCATGGGACATTGTGTATGGCCTGAATTTACAGTAATCTACCTTGGCACACAGAGCCCCTATGACCCATGCTACATTCTACTACAGTTTGGTGGAGGGTGGACCATGGATTATGGGACTTGAAGTACCTCCATGGATAATGGGATTTGTACTACTTCAAAACCCATCATTCCCCACAGACCACTGTGGTCCAGAACCAAGACCGATAAAGACCAAACTTGGCACACAATGCCCCCCATGACCCACACTCCATCCGACTGCAGTTCAGAGGAGTAACATCAGTTCCAACCCTTACATACTCAGACTTTCTCGCATCTCCTAAATAGGGCACAGCAACGCGTGCCGGGTACAGCTAGTATACACTATAATATAATGATTATGATATTAATACTAATAATATATGAATATTTCTTGATATATAGAAATATGTTAATATTAATTGTAATGGTCTGTCGAAAAGAGCTAATAGGGCTCTTATCTCCTACCCTTCCAGCAACATAATCTTTGCCAGGTGTGGCCTTGAAGACGCACAGAGCTGGAAATGGGCCTTAGGTCACACCACACCAGCATGAACAGCCCTGGCTCGTGGACTCAGACAGGATATGATGAAATATCCACTGGACATTGGGACTGCTGAGTCAGAGGGGACATGATGCAACCTCTGCTGGGCATTGCATGCCATGGGGGTTGGACCTTTGAGGTGATGGACAGGTGATGGGGGTGTGTTCTGTATATAAGCTGTGTTTGTTCCCTGTGATGCCAGTTCTGGCATCAAAGGTATTATACCTGCAATAAATCTCGTTGGATCAAGTTGCCGTGTGCGTGTGCTTGCCGTGTGCCTAAGGTCCCTACAGACGAATTGTGGCGTTTCTCACATTAATGATGTGTAATATATAGTAAATATAGTAAATAAATAAATAATGTAGATTAGACTGCAGTTCCGCCTCTAGGTGCGGCCCTCCGCAATATTTTTTGGCTCTCGTGTGGCCCCTTGGACAAAAATAATTGCCCACCCCTGTGCTAAGGTCTTGTTCTTGCCTCATGGAAGTTTTGCCTGGAAGATTCATGTGTAAGGATTCCTTGTTTCATGCTTTGACTCTTTGTCTTTTGCGATTTCATATTCATGCCGTGGATTGACGTTTCTTGGGTTCTTTGGATTTTTGCTAAAGAAGTGTGGACTTTGTTTTTGGACTTTGCTGAATGAACCCTATCTTGGACTAATGTGTTCCTGCTGATCTTCTTTCCTCATTGGATTCACCTATTCCTTTAAAGTGCTTTTTTTTTTTTACTTTGCTGCTTTTACTTACCTTCAATAAAAGGGTGATATTTCCTTACTCAATGTGTGGTGTTTTAAAGCCAGGGGGTTATTCCTGTCCTGGAGTGCAACAGCTGGGAAACTTGGGAGTCCTAACTAGCCACCAGCTAGCCGGTTTTGTCCGGATGTAGTGTTATCCTTGAAGAGTAACTTGCTCTCTGCAGCACTGATTTCTCAAACCATTTTCTGTAAACATGGGCCTACTGCAGAATCAGGCCAATATGGGAGTAAATCAGGACATATGGGCATTGGGAACATATGCATTTAAATATCTCTTTTTAAAGCCACGTCCGCTCTATTAGGACAGTGTTTCCCAACCAGTGTGCCGTGGCACACTAGTGTGCCGTGAGCCATCATCAGGTGTGCCGTAGGAAATTGGAAATAGAAGAGAGAAACAGAGAGAGAGAGAGCCCTCCTGTCCTACCAGGAAGCCCTAGCCGGGGCTCGATCCCTTGCCTGAGTCCCGCAAACACAGCCTCTACTCACCACTTGCCTTCTTGGGCTTCCTCCTCCCCTCCGCTCCTTCCTCGGCCTCGGAAGGGTTTGAGCCGAAAGGCGGGGACTGCGTCAGGCGGAAAGAGATGCACAGAGAGAGAGAGAAGATCCTGGGATGGGACTTCCCCGGGTCCCCCGGCTGCCTGGGGGCGGATCTACACCGTAGCATTCGTGCAGTGAGGCACCCCTTGGTCTTCAAGGGCTCAAGGCTGGAGAATCCTGGCATTTGTAGTTTGGGGAGGCTCAGGATGGTGTCAAACTACCACTCCTGTGATTCCCTCGCACTCAGCCAAGGCGGGTCAAGGGGCGTTCGGGACACAGGGTTGAGGCACCTTTAAGCAGGGGCCGAAAACTAACAGGGTTTGCTCACTTAAGGCAGGCGTGGGCCAACTTGGGCCCTCCCTCCAGGTGTTTTGGCCTACAACTCCCACCATATATATATATATATATATATATATATATATATATAAGCTGTATACATTTATTAGCTTGTACCCACCACGCGTTGCTGTGGCCAACCTTCCCTCCCTCTTTCTCTCCTTCCTTCCCTTTTTCTTTCGTCCTTCTCTACCTGTTTCTTTCCTCCCTTTCTTTGCTCTTTGGATCCATTCTTCCTTCCTTCCTTCCTTCCTTCCTTCCTTCCTTTCCTTTCCTTCCCTTCCTTCCTTCCCCTTCCCCCTTCCTTCCCCTTCCCCTTCCCCTTCCTTCCTTCCTTCCTTCCTTCCTTATTGATGCATGAGGAGACACAGAGAGACTGATAGCTGTTGAGCAAGACCTCCGTGTGTGTCTTTCTGCCATTCCTGCCAGGATATCTATGTTGAGTTCATCTAAACAGGCCCAGGTTTCACACTGAGTGTATAAATACATTAGAAAACATATTAACTATATGTATTACTGTGTTAGAGTGTCATTTTGTGTCATTTTGGTTGGTGGTGTGCCCCAGGATTTGGTAAATGTAAAAAATGTGCCATGGCTCAAAAAAGGTTGAAAAACACGGTTACTAGGAAAATCTGGTTAATTTATCTGTGGCATAATGCCCAGGGTGTTCTGCTCGCCCACAGAAAACCGTATTTAATAATCTAGAGCTGATATGGTCTGTCCAATGCAATTTTCTGAATCGGCCCTCCAAATCACCCCAGGAACAGGCCTAGAAACGAAGGCACCAAGAAGAATGGGGGGGGGGGGGTTGTGCGGTGTCATAATTACGGTTGGGGACTAAACAGGGTCTTACAAAGGGCTGTTTTCCCATTACAACTCTTGTGTTTGGCAATGGGAGCCAATAGTAATAATACTACTACTTTGGGGGACTCTCCCCTCTCGTGCTCACGCGTGCCTGACCTAGGAAGCCTCCCAAGGCCAAGAAAGTGCTGGCAAGCACCTACGACAGTGTTTCTCGACCTTCGTAATGCTGCGACCCCTTAATACAGTTCCTCATGTTGTGGTGACCCCTAACCATAACATTATTTTCATTGCTGCTTCATAACTGTATGTGTGTGTGTGTGTGGGGGGGGGTGTTGGGTTGATTTTGTCATTTGGAAGTTGTAGTGGCTGGGATTTATAGTTCACCTACAATCAGAGAGCATTCTGAACTCGCCAACAATGGAATTGAAACAAACTTGGCACTCAAAATTCCCATGACCAACAGCACATACTGGAAGGGTTTGGTGGGCATTGACCTTGAATTTGGGAGTTGTAGTTCACCTACATCCAGAGAGCACTATAGACTCAACAAGGATGGATCTGGACCACACTTGACACAAATCCTCAATATACCCAAATGCGAACACTGGTGGAGTTTGGGGAAAATAGATCTTGACAATTGGGAGTTGTAGTTGCTGGGATTTATAGTTCACCTACAATCAAAGAGCCCCTTGCACCCCACCAATGATAGAAGGGCCTTGAAGAGACTAGCTGGCGTGAGCCTCCACCCCACCTCTCACACTCTCCCTCACCCACACATACGCATCATGCTGCCATGCGCCAAGCACACCTGCTCTCCCCTCCCTGCTTGGAGTCTCAGAAACAGCCCTCCCCTTGGCTAGGAGGCCTGCCAATCACAGCAGAGGAGAGCTTTAGGTGGGAGAATTCACTGTCTGTTTCCAAAAAGAAAGAGGACAAGCGGAGAGATCTTCAACCTTCTCTGCCAAAGGGCTTCCTCAGACCATCAGAAATATATGTTTTCTGATGGCCTTTGGCGACCCCTCTGAAACCCTCTCGCGACCCCCCTGGGGGTCCCGACCCCCAGGTTGAGAAACACTGACCTACGACCTCCCTTCCTTCCTTCCCTCCCCCTCTTCCAACGGCGGCACGCACACCTGGCCGCGGACCTTGTTTTAGGCTGCGATCCATGGGTTGGGAGCCACTTTTTCAAATCCCCAAGTGTCATGAGGGTTCAGTGTGCCAAGTGTGGTCCAATTCCATTGTTGGTGAGGGTCACATGCTCTTTGATTGCAGGTGAACTATACATCCCAGTAGCTACTGTTAGTCTGTGTTTTGATTAATTGGGAGATTTGTGGCACCCAAAGACAGTGAAGCGCTCAAAAGTGGCATATTTTGAGCGGGATGCAGGCTGGGATAGGCTGCACCTGAATAAGGAAGTTCTCTAAATGGTAGCTCAAAGCCTACCGAGAGTTCTGTGAGTGGAGATGAGATTCCTTGTGTTGCAGGCAGTGAACCACATAGAGTTAAGGAGGAAAAGGACAAAACCCCACAGAAGGAAAAAAAAGTCAGACACCAAAGGGAAAGCAAAGGATTCCCCCAGACAGCGGCCAGGCTTTGAAGCTGCAGGGCTATTCATTGCTAATCGGGAGGGGGGGGGGAGCAATGGCAACATTCACACTTGCCTCCAAAAGACAAGGGTTCTTTCTCCCACCCTGGACATCATTCCACAGATACCCCAGCCCCACTTGCTTTGTTCCTTGATCCTTGAAAACAGCGGAATTCCTGACATGAAACAATCACGGCCAGCTAACACCTCCCAACAATGGATTCTCCCAGGTAGGAATCAGCCGGGCTTTGAAGCTGCAAGGCTATTCATTGCTAATCAGGGGGCCCAATGGCACCATTCACACTTGCCTCCAACAGACCAGAGTTCTTTCTCCCACCCTGGACATGATTCCAGATATCTCAACCCCGCCTGCCTAGGCTCCAACAGACCTCACAGCCTCTGAGGATGCCTGCCATATATGTGGGTGAAACGTCAGGAGAGAATGCTTCTGGAACATGGCCAGAGAGCCCGGAAAACATACAACAACCCGGTACGACATTGTTATTAATAACAAGCCATCCTGTCACATGTTGCTGTGGCCCAGTCTGTGTATATCTGTTGTGTGTGTGTGTGTATATCTGTATCTGTATACCTTTATAAAATGGAATGTTTGTGTGTATGTGTGTATGCGGAGGGCGGAAGGGCGGATATGTGGCAGCTATTTGCATAAAGTCCTTTGATTGGACAGCCTCGCCACTCCAAAATTCTAAGGCACCAGACAGAGGGCATTGATAGCCACTGATTAGCCAGCATCCCAGAATCCAGGCCTCTACATTGAAACAACAGGATTTCTTCCCATTGAGGGGAAAAATGCACCATCAGCATTCCCTCCCCCCTTGGCTCTGTGAAAACAAAATGGATTCCTGTATTCTCCTCCCCTCAGCTTTTAGAAAACGGCTGCCTGCCATTCGGCCTTTTAAAGTTACCAATAGCAGGCCATAACATTACAGGCCCCAAAAGTAGAGTTTAGGGCAGGATGGCCGACGAATGATGGGAATTGCATCCCAATTCACTTCCCAGAAAACATTGTAGCCCCTACAAATCCCCTTCTCCCAGAGAGGCCCAAAAGCGGCATCCATCTTCCCTCTTCAACACAGTGTGAGAGAAAGGCAGCTTCTGACAGGATCTTTACAACAGGCACTGTCACTCTACAAGGTAAGGCCCTACTTCACTCAAAAGACACAAGAGAAAACAATAAATACCTTTCTCTAATGCCTTTTAATGCTTATATAGATAATTCTGGCCCAAAGCCTCCTCACCCAGCCTCATTGGACCTTACTGCTAATTCCATGCAGGCCTTTCCCATTTTTTTTTACTCCTTTCTGTTTTACACTGGTATACTTTCACAGGCCAGGGCGGATATGTGGCAGCCACGTTTCAGGCCACAGCGACCAGCGCGGGTGATGGACCTGCACCAAACTTGGTACACATAACCCCCTATGACATGACCCACGTATTATGGGATTTGTAGTACTTTCCAAGACTTTGGTTCCCACAGACCACTGAGGCCACCAAAAGGACCAATACAGACCACACTCAGCACACACAGCCCCATGACCCACTACGTCCTGGTGCAGTTCGGAGGAGGCGGACCATGGATGATGGGACTTGAAGTACCTCTACTCACTTCCCAAGTCCGCTGCAACCCTCATCCAATCACTGATCGAGACCAAACTTGGCATACATAACCCCCATGACTGCCTTCACGTCCTGGTGAGGTTTGGGGAGGACTGACAATGGATGATGGGATTTGTAGTACTTTACACCCCTCTGTTACCACAGACCACTGTGGCCCCCAACAAACACCGAGAAAGTCCACACTTGGCACACAGAGCCCCAGTGACCCACTCTACAGCCTACTGAAGTTTGGAGGGGGACAGAACATGGATGATGGGATTTGCAGTACCTTCCCTCACTTCCCAATCCTGCTACAAACCTAATCCAATGACTGATCAACACCAAATCTGGCACACAGAGCCCTCATGACCCACTCTACAGCCTGGTGCAGTTTACTGTGAGACGGACCACGGATGATGGGACTTGAAGTACCTTCACTCACTTCGAAAAACAATGCATCCCTCATCCATTCACCAATACAGACCAAACTTAGCACACAGAGCCCCATGACCCAATCTACATCCTACTTGAGTTTGGGGGGGACGGGACACACAGAGATGATGGGACTTGCACTACCTTCAGTAATCTCATGATACCACTGCAACTCCCAATAATGATGGATCAAGACTAAACTTGGCACACAGAGCCCCCATGACCCACTCTACATCCTGCTGCACTTCTCAATTGACCCGGGCAGGGCCGGGTCCCCAAATATATATATATATATATATATATATATATATATATATGTGTGTGTGTGTGTGTGTGTGTTTTGTGTGTATATATATGTGTGTGTATATATATTTGTGTATGATTTTGCACCTGCGTTGCAATGTATTTTTGTTTTTTGGGTTTTTAAGCCACTTCCGCATTGTCCTTAGACACCTCGAAGGTCATGTGGTCATAGGCATGACTGCATGGAGCACCATTACTTGCCGGCATGAGTGGTACCTTTTGAGCTACTCTCATTTGCTAGGTTGGCAGAAGCTGGGCCTAACAGGGGGAGCTCACCCCATTCCCCGGATTCCAACCTGCGACTTTTCAGTCAGCAAGTTCAGCAGCAGTGCTTTAACCCACTATGCCACCAGGTTAAATTTGATAAAAATGCATTAATTTTAATAAAGAAATACAGTGTTCCTTCGCTACTTCACGGTTCGCTTATTGCGGACTCCCTGTTTTGCAGATTTCAAAAAATATGAATTTAAAATGTATATCGTCGTATTTTCACTGTTTTGTGGGGTTCTTCTGCCGCCGATCTCCAAGGCGCTTTCCCTTCCCGGTCCTCCTTCCAGCCTTGAAGGGCATTTCCTTCACTTTAAGTTTATGAAGACTTAAAATAGTGTATACATACTAAAATGACGTATATTCAAATAGAGTATCCCTACATTGCGGTTTTTCACTTATTGCGGGAGGCAGTGGAACCTCATCCCAGCAGTAAGTGAGGGAACACCGTACATATCCAAACCGCACCAGTAAAGTTGGTCATAATGGGGTATGTATGTACACTTTGGTCCAGATCCACTGTTGGTGTGGTTCGCAGTGCTCTCTATATGCAGGTGAACTACAACTCTCATCATCCTATCATTGCCCCGTTCACACACGAGCATTTAAATATGGTTCTGGATGCGGGTGAATGACAACTCCCATCATCCTGTCATTGCCCCCCTCACACACAAGTATGTAAAGATGGTTCTGGATGCAGGTGAACTACAACTTCCATCACCCGCTTATTGCCTCCCTCACACATCCCACAAGCATTTAAAGAGGTTCTGGATTCAGGTGAACTACAACTCTCACCATCCTCTTATCATTGCCCCCCTCACACACGAGCATTTAAAGATGGTTCTGGATGCGGGTAAATGACAACTCCCATCATCCTATCATTGCCCCCCTCACACACACAAGTATGTAAAGATGGTTCTGGATGTGGGTGAACTACAACTCCCATCATCCTATCATTGCCCCCCTCACACACACAAGTATGTAAAGATGGTTCTGGATGTGGGTGAACTACAACTCCCATCATCCTATCATTGCCCCCCTCACACACACAAGTATGTAAAGATGGTTCTGGATGTGGGTGAACTACAACTCCCACCATCCTATCATTGCCCCCTCCAAACATTACCAGCATGTAAATTTGGTCATGG
Source organism: Anolis apletophallus (assembly GCA_030556195.1). Taxonomy (NCBI): domain Eukaryota; kingdom Metazoa; phylum Chordata; class Lepidosauria; order Squamata; family Anolidae; genus Anolis; species Anolis apletophallus. Next base: position 46,654,973 of record JARBWK010000014.1, on the reverse strand, counting down.
AGGAGTGTGTGTTTGTCTGTCTGGGTTCAGAGTGCTCTCTGGATCCGGGTGAACTACAACCCCCAACATCAAGGGTCAATCCAACCCTAAACCACTCCAGTATTTAAAGTTGGTCATGATGGGTCTGTGTGCCAAGCTGGGTCCAGACCAGGGGTGGGCAACCTACGGCCCGCGGGCCGGATTCTGTCCGGCCCAGGGAGAAGGGCATCGGGGGCAGGGCCAAGAGGAAGGGGTGCCGCTGCCGCCATCCCATCGCGGGCTCTGTGGAGCCTGTGTCGGCAGACAGGCCGGAGGAGCAGCGGCTTTGGAGTGCCTGCCATCCCTGGAGGCAATCCGGGCCGGCAGCGGGAGCACTCGGCGACCTGTGGGGGCCAATCGCCCTGACGACTCGGAAGACTTGATCACCTTCCGGGTTGCCAGGGCGAACAGCCGCCTCAGATCGCCGACTGCTCCCCCTGCAGGCCCAGATCGCCTTCAGGGATGGCAGGCACTCCATGGCAGGGCAATCAACTGGGGAACGGCTGTGGGCGAGAGCGGGCAGAGGCCTGCAGCCTCCGATCGCCTGCTGCTCTGCTCTGCTGTGGTGGTGGCTGGGTCTGCTTTATCATCCTCTGGGCTGGGGCCATTCTATCTTGGGATCCTTCCTCTCTTGAGGATGTCAGCCTTCATCTTGGTTCGCACCTTGTCTTCTTGAATGTTTTTTATTATTTTACTAGCTGAGGACCTGGTGGTGCCCGGGTTATTTGAGGAAGGCATTGTGTGCCAAGGTTGGTTCCTATTAGATGTTTATGTGGCTTGCAGTGGTCTCAGGAACTTAGTGAAGGTACTGCAAGCCCCATTGGTCATGGTCCATCCTCCTCCAAACAGCACCAGAATGTAGAGTGGGTCATGGGGGCTGTGTGTGTCACATTTGGTCTTGATCATTTTCTGGATGAGGGTTGCAGTGGTCTCAGGAAGTGAGGGAAGGTACTGGAAGTCCCATCATCCATGGTCCCCCATTCTCCAATCTGCACCAGGATGTAGAGTGGGTCATGGGGGCTCTGTGTGCTAAGTGTGGTCATTGGATGAGTGGCAGCGGTCTCTGAAAGTGAGTGAAGGTACTGCAACTCCCATCATCCGTGATCCATCCCACTCAAAATTGCACCAGGATGTAGAGTGGGTCATGGGCACTCTGTGTGCCAAGTTTGGGCCTGGTCTCTGATTTGTAGGGGCTGCGATGTTCTGTGGGAAATGAATTGGGTGAAGGTACTGCAAATCCCATCAGTTGTGAGCCATCCTGCCGTAAACCGCAGCAGGTTTGTAAAGTGGGCCATTGGGCCTGTGTGGCAAGTTTGGTCCTGATTCGCCATTGGTGTGGGCCACTGTGCTTTAAGGAAGTGAATTTAAGTACTGCGAGTCCCATCTTCCATGGTCCATCCTCCCTCAAACTGCACCAGGATGTAGGGTGCATCTTGGGGGCTCTGTGTGCCACCTTTGGTCTTGTTCTGTCATTGTTGGGGGCCTAGTCAGGCAAATCAAGTTGAGGAAGCCTAACAATATCCCATGAGGAGAGGCCTACTCAGGAAAATCAAGTTAAGGAAGCCTTGTTGTCAATTTTGGGCCTGGTCTGTGATTAAAAGGGGCTACAGTGTTGTTTGGGAGGTGAGTGATGTGAAGGTACTGCGAATCCCATCATTCGTGGCCCATCCTGCCCTAAACCACACCAGGTTGTGAAGCGGGCCATTAGTCCCTTGTTTGCCCGAGCAGTCATTGCAAGGTTGGTTACTGTCAATTCAGTTCTTACACAATGTCCCATGAGCTGAGGTCTAGTTGGGAAAATCAAGTTAATGAAGTCTTACTGTCAATTCATGCCTTAAACAGTATCCCATTAGGTGAGGCCTAGTCAGGGAAATCAAGTTAATGAAACCTTACTGTCAATTTTGGGCCTGGTCTGTGATTTGTAGGGCTTGCAGTGTTTCTTGTGAAATGTGTTGGGTGAAGGTTCTGAACATTCAATTTCCAACGGGAAAAACGGTCAAGTTCAACTCCAGCCATGTATGTCTGCCTCAGGCCCTTTCGTTTCCTCTGTGCTGCCTAGGAGTGGTGGAATGTTGGGTGGCTGGCCATTCAGAGGCATTTATGCAAATAATCCCACATTGGCGACCAATCAAAAAGCTGCCACATATTCTTCCCTTCCTCCGCACCTCCTGCCACACCTCTCGCCGCGAACATTGACTTTTATTATATGTATAGATAATAATTTTATAATATAATAAATATAAAGTTATATTATGTCTCTCTATATATACTATAATTATATTAATACTAATAATATATGAATATTTCTTGATATATTAATATGTTAATATTAATGTGTAATATATAGTAAATATAGCAAATAAATAAATAATGTAGATCGGAATGTAGTTCAGCCTTTAGGTGCAGCCCTCCATAATATTTTTTGGCTCTCGTGTGGCCCCTTGGAAAAAATAATTGCCCACTCCTGGTGCAGATCCATCGTCAGTTGAAAAACACATACATATATACATAGATACTTTGACTTTTTATTCTGAACGCAGATGGCTGCCATAGTCCGGTCCGATGAGAGGCTGATCTCATACGTCATAAGCGCACATCGCCTGAGAAAGAAAGTAAACCCTGAGAAGGCAAAGCCTGGGCTGTCTTGAGTAACAAAGAAAACAACTTCCACAAAGGCTGGTTTGTGTTTTTTTTGTCCTTTTTTTAATTGAACGGTTTTTATTCTGGCTTAAAACAGAAGGCCCTCTCTTTTTTTTCTGTGGCAATGTACACCGAAGGTACGTCGCGCGCGCCACGTTCGGCATCCCGACTTGTAAACCCAAAGGGACTGGCAGGCCAAGTGAGAAAACCCATTCACACACCACTGTCACAAGCAGGTATCATTCAGGTATTTACAACGGATGTCATCATTTAAAATATATCAACCCGGGACACATTCGGACAGTACACAAGAGTTATTGCAACAGTACAGCACTTTCTCTAGAAAACTAAAAAGGAAACGAACTCAAAAACAACAGCGGTTGAGTGTCATGATTTGTGGATTTCCCCGAAAGACCTTGTCGTCGTTAACAAGCAAAATAATAATAATTAAAAATAGTACTACACGAGAGTATCTAATCCTCTACGGTTGAAACCAATTAGAAAACACTTCCTTATAGTGCTAAAGAAAACCAAAAAAAGATATAAAATTAAGATTCGGTCGCTTCAATATTTCCCTAAGAGTGCAGTCGTCCACGTATGGGTTGCGACCGAAAAAAATTAAGAGATTTAGAAAAGGATGTTAAAATCTTTGGATCCCTTTATTCCCGGATACAAAATGTACTCGCTGCCTCCAAATACAACATGTCAAAAAAAAAAAGGAAGTCGTAACTAGTCGTTCGGAACTGGAAAACCAATGTGTTTACTCCAGGCCTGGGCAAACTTCGGCCCTCCAGGTGTTTTGGACTCCAACTCCCACAATTCCTAACAGCCTACCGGCTGTTAGGAATTGTGGGAGTTGGAGTCCAAAACACCTGGAGGGCGAGAAGTTTGCCCAGGCCTGGCTTACTCCATACCAAAACCACTCTGGGGATATGTGTCGAAGAAGAGCGCCTCCCGAGCATGTTACACTTCCATCCAAAGCTCAAGCAAGAAATGGCAAACACTACAAAATCGTCACTTGCTTTATATCATAATAATAATAATAATAAAGAGTAGGCCAACAATATTAAAACAGAGTCAACGCTTGAAAGGATCGACACATGGAGACATTTCATTTGAACGCCACGAACGTCACAACTTTGTGTGCATTGGGCCTTTTCTTTCAGGGGGAGGAATTTCACAAATACGAACTGTGAATTGTGCCACAAAGTGCTAACTAAGGTTTGTCCTCATTGGAAAAAAGAAATCCTCCTTATCTGATCAATTCCTAAAACGACAACAAGGGGGGGGGGGGGGAATAAAAATTCATTTGTCTTAATCCAGTTTTGTCTAAATCAGTGTTTCCCAACCGGTGTTCCGTGGCACAGTACTGTTCCGTGAGCTATCGTCTGGTGTGCCTTGGGAAAACCTCTCTTCCCAGGCCGCGCCATGCCCCGCCCCCTCCCTCCGGCTTCAGCTCTCCCACAGCACAGCTGAAGCCGCGCAGAGGAGGAGCATGAGTGGTGGACGGGCTTCAGTGGGCGGGGCTCTTCCTCCGCGTGGCTTCAGTGAGCGAGGTGCGAGAGTCATGGCGGATTGGAGGCTGGCTGGGGAAACAGCCGAAGGAGACGGTGCCCCGGCCCCTTCTTTTTCTTCACCGCCCCCCGGCCCTTCCTCCTCCCCCAAGCAGCAGGAGGGGGGAAGGAAGGGGGGCAGAGAACTTTTCTCGCGGCACAGCAGGAGGTCCGTCACGGCACACTACTGTGCCGCGTCACAGCGGTTGGGAAACACTGGCTTAAAGGTCAATCCATTACCAAAACAAAAACAAACAAACCCAAATGAGTTTAAAGCTGTAAAGCTACAAAAAGACCCCCCCCCAAAACAACTAACTTGTTTTGTGTGTCTTTGTGTGTGTTGCATGTCTTGTGTTTTAGCATTCTCAGCGCAGCAATAGACTGATAAAAGGTAAGATTCTTACAAAATTAGTTGCTTTTTATACAGCTATACAAAGTCGCTAGCGTTTCTTTGGCAATGGGGTAAATCACAGAATTGTACAACTATTTTAAAAAAGGGTTTCGTTTTCCTTCCTTTGCCTAAAGAAACAGTGTTTTTAACTGTGTTTATATTTCATATTTTTTTCTTGTGTTTTCTACCATCCTATTATGACAAAAAGGTACGGCTATCTCAAAGGGAGATGACGGGGTTTCCAAAAACAAAACAACACACTCACAGTACTGACGGCCTTTTTCTGCATACGATTAATTGTCTTTGCAGCAATTATCAAATACGGATTTGGTTCAGAAAAACAAAAAACAAACCCTCGGCGACAGAAAAAAAAAATACTTAAAAACTCCACTGAAGTACGGCTTTAGATCTGTGTAACTATAGGTAAGAAATTACTTCAGTCTTCTATCTCAAATATATTTAATGCTTGTTGCTTTTTCGGACAAATGGCCATTTGTTTTGTTTTGGTTTTTTGTTGTATATCTCATAATAATAATAATAATAATTCTTCCCAAAAGGCTCCTGCTCTGCGAAATATATATTTTTTAATAAAAAACAACAAACAGACCCCAGTGCTGGTGACAGGTTGGACAGGAAAAAAAATTCATTTCAACTCTTTCGCAAAAAAAAGGCCGACACATTCTCCGTGAAGATCTCCTCCGCAAGACCTCTCTTTGCAGGCTACGCAGCCACTTTGTTGTCTTTCTGCAAAACGAAAAGGGAAACAACGGGAGGTGCTGTTAGTCCTGCTTCTTGTGGATCCAGAACAAAGTCAAAACAATCCCAGAAAAATCTTGAAAATCTGGGTAAAATATGCAAAGAAGCTATATAAGAAAACACCATTATGGCTATCGCAGGATGAGAGAACTGGGCAACAAGAAGTGGTGTAAGTATAGAGACCGGATCTGGTGGGATGGGGAAACGTTCTCTTTAAAGAGTATAGAACAACTTAGATTTGAAGGAATGGAAGTGGACTGGTTTTCCTACCACCAAATAAAGGAAAAATTTAAAGTAGACCGGAAGATCGGATTCGAAGAAGATAGTAATGAAATTGAAGAAATCCTGATGGGAAAAGAGCAGAAAATTACAGGTAGACTATACAAAATTTTATTAAAATGGGAATCAGAGAATAATCAAGATAGAGAATATATGAAGGTTTGGTCCAGGAACGTAGGGTATAAGATTAAAAAGGAAACATGGTCCCAAATTTGGAGGAAAAAAAAACGTAAATAGTTTTTCCTGCTATGCCTACCAAGAAAACTGGATTAAAATGATTGACAGATGGCACCTGGCCCCGTCCAAATGGGCTAAAATATATAAAAATTTAAATCCCAAGTGTTGGAAATGCGCAAACACAAATGGAACCTTTTTCCACATGTGGTGGTCATGCGATAAAACGACTAAATTTTGGAGGATGATACAGATAGAATTAAGCAAAATTTTAGGTTGGAAGGTGGAAAGAAGACCAGACCTCTTCCTCTTAGGGATAAGAGACAGGGAGTTTTCGAAGGATGATTGGACTGTGTTTCTCTTATGTATTACGGCGGCCAGAATAGCTTTTGCGAAACAGTGGAAAGACATTGAACCCCCTTCAAAAGAAATTTGGTTTACCAAATTATGGGAAACAATCCTGATGTTGGCTCTAAGTGAAAGACTGCCATTAGTAGAAAAAGAAAATCAAGAAACGGACTGGACAAAAATTAAAATATATTGTAAAAAGAATTTAATATGGAGTTTAATATGATATGGAATTAGAACATGGTGTAACTCTTTTCTCCCCTTTTTTTGTCTTCATGCCCCAATAGGACTCATAAGAGCTTTGAAAAAGCACAAGTCAAGAAAGAGTGGGCCTGGAAAACTAGCCCCTCGATCTTCAAGTTTTGAGCACGCTGTCACTGCCTTTTCTTCAATCTGACTGATCTAGCTATTTTCCTTTCAATTCTCAACACCAGGGGGGAAAGGCACTCTGGCCGACCCCCTTCTTTCCTCTTTCCCCTTTACTCCCCTGCAGTACATTTTGCCTTTTCCTGTTTCTAAAGCATTACTGAAACTGTAAGTAATGCTATTTCCGTCTCATCTAGAGACCTTTTGTGTATTGTATGTGTTGTATGTGACTACTTTATTGAAAACTAATAAATACTTTAAAAAAAAAATCCCAGAAAAACATCTAAAGGCCTAAAACCCAGGAACGGAGTCATATTTTTCCATAGGCTGGCCCACTCAGTGCCTAAACTTCTTTGGAAGACACCTAAATCTGTTGTCCTGTTGCTCACAAGGGGCTATCCTCTCTCCTCTATTATTTAACACCTATATGCGACCACTTGCCCAGCTGGTGCGTAGTTTCGGTCTGGAGTGGTTAGTCTGTCACTGCTGGTTAAAACCCTGGGGGTCCAACTGGACCGTCTGCTGACGATGGAGGCTCAGGTCTCCGCCGTGAGCAGAGCAGCGTTTTTCCCTCTGCGCCAGGCGAGGCGGCTGGCGCCCTACCTTTTCAGTGACGACCTAGCCGCGGTAATCCAGGCCACGGTCATCTCGAGACTGGACTACTGTAACGCCCTTTACATTGGCCTTCCTTTGTTGGTAATCCAGAAACTGAAGATGGTGCAAAACGCTGCGGCTCGACTGCTGGTTGGAGTGACACTAACATGCCACATCACACCAGACCTACAGCGTTTGCACTGGCTTCCCACCAAGTACCAGATTGCCTTCAAAGTGCTGGTGTTAACCTTTAAGGCCTTGCATGGTCTGGGGCCAGTGTACCTGAGGGACCGCCTCTCCCTGCACATTCCCCAGAAACCACTACGGTCCATGGACCAAAGCCTATTGGAGGTTCCATCACTCAAGATTTGCCGATTGTCATCGACTCAGCAGCGCACCTTTTCCGTAGTAGCGCCTACCCTGTGGAACGCCCTCCCGGCAGAGGCACGAGCAATAACGGAGTTGCAGGCCTTCGGGAGGGCCTGTAAGACCACCCTGTTCCGCCAGCTGTTCAATCTCTAAGGTTGTGCTTTCCATTCTGGTCCTAATCTGTTTTTATTGTTTTTAACTACGTTGTGTTGTGTATTCATTGTTGTGAACCACCCTGAGCCTTTTTGGGAAGGGTGGTATATAAACCAAAATAATAAATACATAAATATTCTGGTTTTTCAGGGCGCTCTGACTGCATCTACACTAGGCATGGGCAAACTTCGGCCCTCCAGGTGTTTTGGGCTGGCTGTTAGGAATTGTGGGAGTTGAAGTCCAAAACACCCGAAGGGCTGGAGTTTGCCCATGCCTGATCTACACAGTAGAATTAAAAAATGTTTGTGTTTGTCAGGAGTGACTTGAGAAACTGCAAGTCGCTTCTGGTGCGAGAGATTCGGCTGTCTGCAAGGATGTTGCCCAGGGGACATCGCCTGGATGTGTTACCGTCCTGTGGGAGGTTTCTCCCATGTCTACGTATGGGAAGCTGGAGCTGACAGGCGGGGGCTCACCCCGCTCCCTGGATTCAAGCCTATGAAGATACAGTAGAGCAGGGCCTGGGCAAACTTGGGCCCTCCAGGTGTTTTGGACTTCAACTCCCACAATTCCTCACAGCCTCAGGCCTCTTCCTTTTCCCCTCAGCCTGAGCGGCTGAGAAAAAAAAGGCCTGAGGCTGTGAGGAATTGTGGGAGAAGTCCAAAACACCTGGAGGGCCCAAGTTTGCCCAGGCCTGCAGTAGAGTCTCGCCTGAGGCGTTGTTTTGCCTTAACCCTTTGAGTCCCTGTTGTCAGTATTCTAGGTGCCTATTATTTATTTATTTAAAACTTTTCTATCCCGATCTTCTCCACCTCCGTAGAGGGACTCCAACTCAGTCTAGCGTCGTGTTGGATGGCTAACAGCAGGAGACTCCCTATTATCCAACATTTCCATTTATCTGATGTTCTTCTGTCCCGTTTATGCCGGATAAGTGAAACTCTACTGCAGGGGTGCCCACACTTTTTCAACATGGGAGCTACTGTTTGAACGAACAAGTTGAGAAAAGCTACAAAGTGCGCGCGCACACACGCACGCGGTCCCACCACCGCCTTCCGCCCACGCCACGCTTTTTCCTCCGTGCTTCTTCCGCAGGAAGGAGGGAGTGGGAGGCGGTGCCCCTCTCTCGCTGGCAGCTGCCGGAAGCAGGTGAGAGGGGCAGGGGCAGGACGCCTCCTCCCTGTGGAAGCACCACCTCCCGCTCAGGGGCTCCTCCCTCCGCAGGGAGGAGTGAGCGCAGTGCCCAGCCCCTCTCTCGCTGGCAGCTGCTTCTCGCCGGTGAGAGAGGGACAGGGCGCCATCGGAAGCACCGCCTCCTGCTCCCTCCTTCCCGTGGAAGAAGCCCCACGTGGGCGGAAAGTGGTGGTGGGAGCGTGCGCGCACAGCGAAGGAGCACACGCATGGCAGGAGGCTGGTAAGGGCCGAAGATTGAATGAGGCCTGAAGATCGACTAGTCCAAGGGTGCCCACACCTTTTCAGCATGCAAGCTACTTATAGTAAATCTAAGACAGAAAGATCTACCTTGAGAGAAGCAGGGCGGAGCTGGGGTGGGGACGGGGCCTGGTGCGGCTTGGCTCCGCCCCCTCCGCCCCCTAGCTGGAGCTCTACCACAGCTTCTCCAGGGCAGAAGGGGGTATGCCAAGCCAGTGATGGTTAGCTATGCCACTACTGGCTTGGTAATACCCTCCTCTACCCTTCTCAAGGTTGCAAAAGCTGTGGTAGAGCTAAAGCCGGAGAGGAGGCGGCGGGGCGAGGCGCGGCTTCGCTCCGCCCCCTCTAGAAGTGCCGCATCATCTGGGAATCAGATGGCCTCAGGATGACCAGTCGATTGGCGTCCTGAGCACCCCTGGACTAGTCGATCGCGATCGACTATTTGAGCACCCCTGCTCTACTGTATATAGAGATATAAGTCAGAGAGCAAGAAATGATTGCATTTATGCATTGGATGCTCATACTTATAGTTACAAGCATCCAACTTCAAGTTAATGCCCTGTTTGCCCCACCAGCTCAATAGAGATCTTGAGCAGTGATCAATCCTCTTTGCCCCCCAGGAACCCTGTTGACTCTGAGAAATTGACGCTTCTATCTGACGTTTTGTTTCATGCTCGATATAATAGGTTGCATTTTTCATTTAATTTTAGTTGTTAGTTACAATTTGCTTGTATATGTTGGGCTGTCACTTTTCGTAATTATGTGTGTATCATTGTTATGTCCAGGCATCAAATGTTTGCCTTTTATGTTTGGAATCCGCCCTGAGTCCCTTCGGAGAGATAGGGCGGAATATAAATAAATGTTTTTTTAATTTATATTTTAATAACCAGAATGAAGAGAGGGGGCAGGAAGGGAGTCCCACCTTGTCTCCTGCACTGCGTTAATATATAATATAATGTGTATACATATAATATTGATAATATTATGTGATACAATATAATACTAATACGAAATTATAATTATATATTTTGTATTACATGTAATATTACTATTAATGTTGCAGTATGATGGTATAGTACAATATAGTGGTATATAATACTGGGGTTGTGCTATGGTAATAATATATTTTGTATTGTCGAAGGCTTTCATGGCCAAATCACTGCGTTGTTGTAGGTTTTTTCAGGCTATATGGCCATATTCTAGAGCAGGGCTGCCCAGGAAGTCGATCGCGATCGACCAGTCGATCCTGGGACCAAAGGAGGTCGATCCCAGCCAGATGGGGCGCTTCTCAGAGGGGGGCAGAGCCAGGCCGCACCAAGCTCCGCCCCCTCCCTGGCTTCGGCACTCCCAGCAGCTGCTCCAGCCTTGAGGAGGGCAGGGCCAAGCCAGCCTTGTGCTAGCTATGCCACCACTGGCTTGGCCTTGCCATCGTCAAGCCTGGAGAAGCTGCTGGGAGCTCCAAAGGCAGAGGGGAGGGGGCGAGGCTTGGCGCCACCTGGCTCCGCCCCCTCTGGTTTGTGCTCTACCAGCAGCTTCTCCAGGCTTGACGATGGCAGTGCCAAGCCAGCCTTGTTCTAGCTATGCCACCACTGCCTTGGAATTGCCATCCTCAAGCCTGGAGAAGCTGCTGGGAGCTCCAAAGGCAGAGGGGAGGGGGCGAGGCTTGGCGCGGCCTGGCTCCGCCCCGCTCTGGCCAAGCCCCGTCCCGCCCCCTCTCCTCTCCAGCCTTGAGGAGGTAGGTCGATCTTTCTGACTTGGTTTTATTATAAGTAGCTCCTATGCTGAAAAAGTGTGGGCACCCTTGTTCTAGAGGCATTCTCTCCTGACGTTTTGCCTGCATCTATGGCAGGCATCCTCCGAGGTTGTGAGGTCACAATCATCCTCAGCATCCCCTTGGCTGCAGCCCGCCTACCCTCCTGCAAGGCATCAGGCTTTGGCTGCAAACAACTAAGACTGTTGGTATACATTACCCTGTATTCGAAGTCAGCAAACTCCCGTCCACCGCGACTGCCCCGGTATCCGCCCCGGAAGCCTCGGGGAGCGCCACCGTAATTCCCCCTCATGCCACCTCCGCCGCCGCCTCCTCCTCCGCGTCCTCTTCCGCCTCGGTAGCCGCCGCCTCCTCCGCCACCTCCCCCTCGGCCCCGGTAGCCCCCTCCTCGGCCGCGGTTCGAGCGCAAAGGGAGGCCAAAGGTCTCTGCGTTTAGCCTCCGCTCCTCAGCCCAGGTTGGTCTCCGGTCTCTGAAAACAGGCCAACAAGGACAAGAAAATTGGGACCTTGGGGGGCACATGGCAAAACCGCACAGGTTTGTGTAAGAAAGAGCACTACAGTTCCAATTTGAGCAATGCTCAGGTGCAGGCCGACTGTTTGGAATTGTGGGAGCTAATATCCAAAACACCCCGTGGGCCAAAGTTTTCCCATGTCTGGGTCCTTTCCCCCACTTTTGTTTCTTTTCCCCCAGGCCTTCCCAGCTCTAATCCTCTTACAGGTATTTTGATAGTCTTCTGTTTTATGCCTCTGTTTTAACCCTGCTGTGCTCCGCCTCAAGGAGAGGCAGGTCGTATAATGATTGTTGTTGAAGGCTTTCATGGGTTGCTGTGAGTTTTCCGGGCTGTATGACCATGTTGCAGAAGCATTACCTCACAACCTCTGACGATGCCTGCCACAGATGTGGGCGAAACATCAGGAGAGAATGCTCCTGGAACATTTACATAAAACAACAGATTAAAATGCAGATAAAACACTTTGTTATATAAAACCCAAGGACATGGTCAGAGTTGTCCGGGGGAACTTAGATTGAAGCCCTGCTTAAAAAGGGTCGTCTTGCAGGCCCTCCGGAAGGGGGCTAACTCCGTGATAGCCCAGACGTTGTCTGGTAGCACGTTCCACAGCGTAGGTGCCACCACGGAGAAGGCTCGTTGTCTTGTCACTGAGAGGCGACAGGAACGAACTGATGGAATCATCAGAAGGTTTTGTTCTTCTGAGCGCAGAGATCTCAGGGGAACATATGGGGTGAGGCGGTCCCTCAGGTACACTGGCTCTAGACCAGGGCTGCCCAACCGGCGGCCCGGGGGACGCATATGGCCCCCAGCCCCCTCCCTACGGCCCCCTAAGCTTTTTAATAAAAATTAAAAATTGAAAAATAAAATAAATAATATTTTTTTAAAAAAACCTACTTCCGGGTTCAGAGCAAGTATCGCGAGAATACGCAATCCACACGGGATTTCGCTGTCAATGCGAGATCACGCCGGCATTGACAGCGAAATCCCGTGTGGATTGCGTATTCTCGCTATACTCTTCGGCTACTCTACTACTATATCACTGAGGCCCACAGACGTGATTAGGACCTTCTTCGACTCAGTCGGTCGTCGCCTCTCTCGTCGTCCGGGTACTCCTGGATCCTGCGCGCCTGGAAAAGGTAGGCCGAAGCAGGGGGCTCCTCAGGGGGCTCCTCATTCCCTCCCCCCATCTCTCCCCATGTATTAAATATAAAATTAAATATATTTAAAGATGAAATAAGGGGAGATGGGATACATTAAAATAAGGGGAGAGGGGAGGATGGAATTAAATATATTTAATATTAAATTAAAATAAGGGGAGAGGGCGGAGCTGGGGGGCGAGGGAGGGGCGGAGCCGGGGGCAGACCTTACGGCCCCCCAGGTCATCAGTGACCGGAATTTAGGCCCCTGGGCCAGTAGAAGTTGGACAGCCCTGCCCTAGACCATACAAGGCCTTGAAGGTCAAAACCAGACCATACAAGGCCTTAAAAGGTCAACACCAGCACCTTGAAAACAATCCGGTACTCTATTGGCAGCCAGTGCAATTGCTGTAGGATGGGTGTGTTGTGCTCTCTCGCAGGTGCTCCCACCAGCAGTCGAGCGGCAGCATTTTGCACCAGCTTGAGTTTCCGGGTTGTCGACAAGGGAAGGCCAATGTAGAGGGTGTCACAGTAGTCTAACCTCGAGATGACTGTCACCTGAAGCACCGTAGCGAGGTCATTCCTGGACAGGTAAGGAGCCAGTCACCAAGCCTGTCGAAGATGGAAAAATGCTGTCCTGCTAACCGTGGAGATCTGAGTCTCCATCGATAGCAGTGGGTCTAATTGGACCCCCAGGCTTTTTACCAAAGCCACTCGCCATCCAGGGTAGGCAACCGGCACTCACCCATACCAGGACAACCCAGCCATAGGTTCTCCATCTTTGATAGATTCACCTTCAACCAGCTGGTGCGCAGCAATCCAGTCACGGCTTCTAGGCATTGATGGAAACAATCGGGTATGGTGTCCGGCCTGCCATCCATTCTCAGCACCAGCTGGGTGTCATCAGCATGCTGATGGCACTCCAGACCAAATATCGCAAACCAGTCGGGCATGTAGATGTTAAACAATAAAGGGGAGAGGATGGCTCCCTGGGGGACCCCACAACTTAATGGAAGTCTCCCAGAGGCCATCCCACCCCTCTCCACTCGTTGTCCCCCGTCTTGGAGGAAGGAGGCCACCCATTTAAGGGCAGTCCCCCTAACTCCCGTCGCGGCTAACCGGTGGGTCAATGCGTGATCTACCGTGTCAAAAGCTGCTGTGAGATCTAACAACACCAGCAGTGCTGACCCGCCATGGTCCAACTGGCAGCGAAGTTGGTCTGTAATGGAGACAAGCACGGTCTCCGTCCCATGCCCAATACGGAAGCCGGACTGGAAGGGATCGAGCCCAGCTGTGTCATTTAAGAACTGTTGCAGCTGACCCGCTGACAAACAGCCCGGAAAACTCAAAGCAACACAATTGTTGTTGTTGTTATACAATTCTTTCACTCCTACAAATATCCCACCAAGCCTGCAGGCACATTGCACCAATTTTGGGCTTCCACTATCTCTCCTCGTATGGTATGTTCCTCATAAGTGAAGGATCACATTGTTAAACGTCCCCCAATTCATTATCCTCACATAATAGAACAGGGCTGTCCAACAGGCGGCCTGTGGGCCGCACACGGCCCGCTAGCCCCTTGGCTGCAGCCCGCCTACCCTCCTGCAAGGCATCAGGTTTTTTAAAAAAATGTTTGAAATTTTTTTTCCAAAAAAAATTGATCTCCGGGGGGGCGAGGAGGGGCGGGCCGGGAAGGCTTGACGTCACCCAGCCCTGCTGAAAGAGGGGTGGGTGGCATGCGCGCCAGGGCGGGAGGCGGGCATGCGCGCCAGGGCGGGAGGCGGGCCGGGGGAGTGTGAGGCGCCCTCCGTGATGTCCCTGGCTGCTGGATTGGCCGCGCCCGGGAGCTTACCTTCCTTCTCCGAAGAGAAAGAAAGGTATGCTCCCGGGCAGCCGATCCAGCAGCCAGGGACATCGCGGAGGGTGCCTCGCCGCTCCCCCGGCCCGCCTCCCGCCCTGCTGCGCATGCCCGCGAGTGCCCCCGCCCCCGCGAGTGGCCCCCCAGGTCATCAATGACCGGAATTCCGGCCCTTGGGCCGGTAGAAGTTGGACAGCCCTGTAATAGGAGCGCTAAGGAAGGACAGAGCTCACTAGTCTTCTATGAAAAAGTAGCTTATACAACTTGCATTGTGCTGAAACATTAAAAAACCAAACCATTTGCCTGCATGCAACAATGGTGTCGCCAATTCTACATCTGACCGTGGGACAAATTCACTCTTGCACTGACTTGTGAAATACCTTTTTTGTGCTTCACAAGGACCGCGTGCTGGTTCCGCATTTATCTGCCATGCTGCCATTCTAGGATTTGTAGTTTGGGGTGAGATGTTCAGGAGTCTTTGCCTCACCAAACCTCATCTTTCCCTAAGATGCATCGAGATTCAATCCCAGGCTAATGAGATCCCTTGCCCGATAGCCAGCCTCCCCTCCTCCAAGAGAACAAAGCACTGCCCAAAGGAAAACGCCCAGCGGCTTAACTTTAACAGGCCTATCAGGGCTGGAAGAACACCATCTGGTACCTATTGTCATCACAGGAAATGTTGTCGAAGAAGGACTTTGTTTTGTCGTAGTAGCAGTTGGCCGCAAGAGACTCCTCCTCATCAGCGTTGCCCTCGCTGTTTTGGGTGTCGACACCCGAATCCCCTTTGTCTTCGCCGTTTATAGGTTTCTCTGGTTTGTCTTCTGGAAGATTGGAAAAGGGGGGGGGGGGGAGAAGAAAGAGAAAGGACACGTCTCTAAATATTCCAGGTCCATTTGCTGGTTTCAAAGTGTGCCAAGAAGTTAAAACACGTTTAACTTTCAGAAGTGGTTCTCAATCTGTGAGTCCTCGGATGTTTTGGCCTTCGGCTACAAGAAATCCTAATAGCTGGTAAACTGGCCAAAGCACCCGAGGACCCACAGTTGAGAACAACTGCTCTACAGAAACAGTTTATACATCTCTCTCTCTCTACTTATTTATTTACAGTATTTATATTCCGCCCTTCTCACCCCGCAGGGGACTCAGGGTGGATTACAATGTACATATACATGGTAAACATTCAATGCCATAGACACACAACATATATAGACATACACTCAGAGGCTATTTAACATTCCAGCTTCTGGCCACCAGGGGAGCTGTCGCTTCCTCATTCTTTGCATACTTCCTGGATATTTTTATGGCCTCTTAAATCAGTTAAATTAGCCTCCCCACAAAGCGGTACCAAAATTTCCTACTTGACAGCTGTCTTTCGGGCTGCAAAGGTCGACAACAAGCTACACAATTTTGGTCGGGAGCTCACTCCAACCCGGGATGGCTTCGAACTCATGACCTTTTGGTCAGTAGTGATCTTAATGCAGCTGACTCCCAGCCAGCTGTGGCATTGTGTGCCAAGGTTGGTTCCTATTAGAGGTTTCTGTGGCTTGCAGTGGTCTCGGGTTATTTGGAACATTTGCCCAAGGTTGGTTCCTATTAGATGTTTACTGCAGTGGTATCAGGAACTTGGAAGGCACTGGTCCATGGCCCCCCCCAAACAGCACCAGGATGTAGAGTGGGTCATGAGGGCTCTGTGTGTCACATTTGGTCTTGATCATTCTCAGGATGAGGGTTGCAGCAGTCTCGGAAGGTGAGTGAAGGTATTTCAAGTCCTATCATCTGTGGTCCATCCTCCTTGAAACAGCACCAGGGTATAGAGTGGGTCAAGGGGGCTCTGTGTGCTAATTTTGGACTGAAGTGGTCATTGGGTGAGGGTCGCGTTGTGAAGTGGGCCATTGGGCCCCTGTGTGGCAAGTTTGGTCCTGATCCGTCACTGCTGGCCAATTGGAGTCCTTTATGCAAATACCATTTCAGTGGCAACCAATTCCCTTTGTCTGGGGCCGTGGAATGTTGGAGTTCTGAGGCTGGCCAATCAGAGTCCTTTATGCAAATATTCCCTTAGTGGCAACCTATTGAAACGCTGTCACATATTCCTTGGGACCTCCATTTCCAACGGAAAAAAACTGTCATTTGGCTAACTCAAGCATTCAGTTGCATTCTGTTTTGCTGGCCAATCAGTCATTTATGCAAATTGTCTATCAGTGGCAACCAATTCTCTCTGTCTGGTGCCTTAGAGTGTTGAAGTTCTGGGGCTGGTCAATCAGAGTCCTTTATGCAAATAATCTGGTGCCTTAGAGTGTTGGAGTTCTGAGGCTGGCCAATCAGAGTCCTTTATGCAAATAATTCCACAGTGGCAGCCGATTGAAAAGCTGGCACATATTCCTCTGCACCTCCCGCCCTCCGCAAACACTGACTTTTATTATATACATAGATAGATGATAGATAGATTTATATATATATATATATATATATATATATATATAGAGAGAGAGAGAGAGAGAGAGAGAGACAACAGTCCGCAGCTGGTTCAAGCCATTCCCACAAAGGTTCAGTGCAATAATGCAAGCGAAAACCTGGCTTGCTATTCAGCAAAAAGGCCGTCAGTAGTTAAACATCATAAGAAAAATATGGCAGCTGCAAAGGGGAATATCTGCACCTTTATATTTGCTGCAAAGAATGAGCAGCAAATATAATCTTGACATTAATGTGGTCTAAATCCAACTGCTTGGACTAAAGCAATGGTTCTCCACCTGTGGGTCCCCAGGTGTTTTGGCCTACAACTCCCAGAATTCCCAGCCAGCTCACCAGCTGTTAGGATTTCTGGGAGGATTTCGGGGAGCCTAAACACCTGGGGACCCACAGGTTAAGAACCACTGGACTAAAGGTATATGGCCAGTCAACACTTCAGTTGGGATGATGGCCGATGCTTGTGAAGATCACTCCAAAGATCTCTGGAAAAAGCAAACGGCACCCACAGACCTTGGAAATAGCCCAGGGAACCCTCTTCTTTTCAACTAAATTACTCAGATAACACATTTCCAAAACACCACAAAACTTCTCCACCTATCTTCTCCAGACATGCTTTAAACTCCTAAAAACTGACTGATCCAAGTGTCTGTTAAGAGTGACAATAGCTCAAAGCCAGGCCTGCATTAACACACATTCAGAGTGTTATTTTATATACGTTGTGAATACCAAACTTTGGCCTGTTACAATTTATTTACTTTATTTATTTATTTACTTACTTTATTTATATTCCGCTCTTCTCACCCCGAAGGGGACTCAGAGCGGATTACAGGTACACATACTTAGACGACAATCCCTGCTGTTTCCACATACAGAACATATAGACGAACAGAGGCAAACTCTGGCCACCAGGGAGAGCTGCCGCACTCCTCCTCTCTCAGTGTTCCCAGCGTCCCTTGTTGTTCCTTCCACATTCCTCAGCGTTCCTGGAGCTCTTTAATGGCCTCATAATACAGTCAAAATTTGCCTCCCCACTTAATGTGGTACCTTTATCTCCTACTTGACAGATGCAACTGTCTTTTGGGCTGCAAAGGTCGACAGCAGGATACACTTAAAGGTCGAGCACCCACCTCGACCTGGGCAGGCCTTGAACTCATGACCTACTGGTCAGAGAGATCTTATGCAGCTGACACTTGGCCAGCTGTGCCACATTCCCGGTGCGGTATTAGATAACTTTTATATGGCCAGAGTAATTAGTTTTGCACAAGCATTTTAATTCCCACTACACTATGCAAATATGATCTTTGTTCCTGGGTTATAATTACATAAGAACCTAAGAAGAGCCATGCTGAATCGGACCTCAGCCCATCTAGTCCAGCATTCTGTGTCACACAGTGGCCCACCAGTTGTACCCAGGGATCTCTAGCAGAAGGGAGGGCAAAACCCTGACCTGCTCCCGACCCCCCACAACCAGTACCCGGGGAAATCCTGCCTACCTCAACCAACTCCGAGGTGGCACTTGAATGTCCTTTTCAGTAACTACCGATACACTTGGTATCCATGAATCTGTCTAATCCTGCCTTGAAGTTGTTCAGGCTGACCGCTGTCACAACCTCTTCTGGAAGTGAGTTCCATAACCCAATGACCCTCTGGGTGAAGAAATATTTCCCTTTATTAGTCCTAATTTTCCTACCTTGGAGCTTCAGGGAGTGCCCTCAAGTCCTAGTGTTTTGTGACAAAGAAAATAATTTTTCTTTATTCACCTTTTCTATCCCATAATTGTCACTTCTTACTTGGTTCTATCATAGTAACATGGAAAAAGTTTGCTTTTGCAGTCTGCATAAAAGGTTACAAAGAGCATATGAAAAGTTAAAAATGGCAGCCATGAAAACAAAGTATCTGGAGTAGAACAACTACTTCCAAAGTAATTACCACACAATTATTTGTTTATTTATGGCATTTATATGCCGGCCTTCTCACATACAATATATTATATTAGCATAGCACAATATCAGTATTACATATTACTATATTGCAGTGTTTCCCAACCAGTGTGCCATGGCACACTAGTGTGCCGTGAGCGATCATCAGGTGTGCCGTGAGAAATTGGAACCTCCAATCCCCTTTCTTCCCCCTCCTGCCGAACACTTTTCCTTCTCCACTCGGGCTCCCTTCTTCCCAGCCTCGCTCTGCTCGCTTTGCCTCGCTTTGCTCTGGGGCGAGTCTGCGCAGTAGCGCCCACACAGGTCACGTCTCCCTCCCTCCCCCTCCCGAACACGCTCACGCTGCCCCCTCGGATCAAAATGGCGATAGAAGCGGCAGTGGAGAAGAAAAAGTAAGTGTTGGGCAGGAGGGGGAAGAAAGGGCGCGAAGGGGAAGGGGGAGGAAGAGGTCGCTGTTGAAAGCTGACAGGGCAAACTTGGACCTTACAGGTGTTTTGGACTCCAACTCCCACCATTTCTAGCAGCCTCAGGCTCTTTTCCTCCCCCCCCCCCTCAGCCTCTTAAGCAGGAAAGGGCCTCAGGCTGTTAGGAATGGTGGGAGTTGGAGTCCAAAGCACCCAGAGGGCTGAAGTTTTCCCATGCCTGTTTTAGGGGCCTTAAAGTGGTGAGCCTCCTTCCAACATTGTGATTCTGGATAGAAAACAAACAACAACATAACATAACATTGTTGGAGTCCACAGTGCTCTCTGGGTGTAGGTGAACTACAACTTCCAAATTCAAGGTCAATTCCCAAGCAAACCCTTTCAGTACTTTCTGTTGGTAATGAGAGTTCAATATGCCAAGTTTGGTTCAATTCTATTGTTGCAAGAGTTCAGGATGCTCTTTGATTTTGTGTTAACTATAAATCCCAGAAACTGTAACTCCCAAATGTCAAGGTCTATTTTCCCCAAACTCCATCTGTGCTCACATTTGGGCATATTGAGTATTCATGCCACGTTTGGTCCTGATCCAACGTTGTTTCAGTCCACAGTGCTCTCTGGATATAGGTGAACTACAACTCCAAAACTCAAGGTCAATACCCACGAGACTCTTATAGTATTTTCTCTTGGTCATGGGAGTTCTGTGTGGGAAGTTTTTGTCTTTCTGCCATTCCTGCCAGGATATCTATGTTGTGTTCATCGAAACAGGTCCAGGTTTCACACTGAGTGTATGAATACATTTAAAAACATATTAACTATATGTATTACTGTGTTAAAGTGACATTTTGTGTCCTTTTGGTTGGTGGTGTGCCCCAGGATTTGGTAAATGTAAAAAGTGTCCCGCGGCTCAAAAAAGGTTGAAAAACACTGCTATATTGTACTAGACCATTATACTGTAATATTATTAGTAATATTTCATATTACTCCGTGGCCCTCCGCCGGGCCCACCATCGACCGGTTTCGGCCACTGGACGCAGATGCTGTTGATAAGATAGTGGCTGCGGCTCGCCCCACCACCTGCTCCCTCAACCCGTGCCCCTCCTGGCTTGTTAGATCTTGCCTGGAGGGGTTACGTGGGCCTCTGTTGAATGTCATAAACAGCTCCCTTGAGCAAGGAGTCTTTCCAGAGTGCTTAAAAGAGGCGGTGGTGGCTCCATTACTGAAGAAACCATCATTGGACCCTGCGGTTCCCTCCAACTACCGCCCAGTGTCGAATCTTCCATACCTGGGCAAGGTAGTTGAGAGGGCAGTAATGGAGCAGCTGCAGTCCTTCTTAGATGATGCAACATGGCTTGACCCCTTCCAGTCCGGCTTCCGTTCGGGGCATGAGACGGAGACGGTCCTGGTCTCCATCACAGACCAACTCCGCTGCCAGCTCGACCAAGGCGGGTCTGCGCTGCTCGTGTTATTGGACCTCACGGCAGCGTTTGACACGGTCGACCACAATCTTTTGATCCACCGCCTGGCCATGGCCGGAGTGAGGGGACTGTCCTTAAATGGCTGTCCTCCTTCCTCCGCCAGCGGTCTCAGCGTGTGAGGAGAGGCGGGGAGGTCTCCGAGGGCTCCCCATTAGTGTGGAGTCCCTCAGGGGCCATTCTCTCCCCTCTATTATTTAACATCTACATGCAGCCGCTTGCACAGCTGGTGCGGAGTTATGGGCTGGTCTGCCATCAGTACGCCCGATGACACCCAGCTCATTCTGAGGATGGAGGGCAGGCCGGAATCCGTCCCCGATAATTTCAACATTGCCTCGAAGCCGTTACTGGATGGCTGCGAGCCAGTAGGTTGATGGTGAATCCGGCGAGACGGATCTTGTGGCTGGGCGGCCGGGCGGGGTGGGTGCCCGGCTTCCGACCCTGGACGGTGCGGCGCTGCATCCAGCGCCGTCTGTGAAGAGCCTGGGTGTCAGTTGGACTCCCAGCTGACCATGGAGGCCCAGGTCTCCATGGCCAGCCAGGCTGCTTTTTTCCACCTCCGCCAGGCCAGGAGGCTGGCCCCCTACCTCTCCCGGAGCGACCTAGCCACGGTGATCCAAGCCACGGTCATCTCAAGGCTAGACTACTGTAACACGCTTTACGTTGGCCTGCCTATGTCGTCGATCCGGAAGCTCAAGCTGGTGCAGAACACTGCCGCCCGGCTCCTGTCTGGGGCACCAGCAGGATGCCGTATAACACCAATTTTGCAGGATCTGCACTGGCTGCCTATTGAGCACCGGGTCGCCTTCAAAGTGCTGGTTCTTACCTTCAAGGCCATACACGGCCTCGGGCCAGCGTATCTGAGGACCGTCTCACCCCATATTGCCCAGCGAGATCACTTCGGTCCGAAGAGGCCAACCTGTTGGTAGTACCATCTGTAAAGTCGGCACATCTAACATCGACCCGCCGGAGGGCGTTCTCTATTATAGCTCCCACACTATGGAACGCCCTCCCGGCCGAAGCCAGAGCCCTGAGAGATCTGCTGCCATTTAGACGGGCCTGCAAAACTCATTTGTTTAGGCAGGCCTTGGCGAGTAGGCCTCATCTATACTCTCTGGGCTGTGATATCTCCTGCTGCTCAATTGTTATATTGCATTTTGCTGTTTAATTGTTTTAACTGTTTTTAACTGTTTTTATGTTTTAACCAGTGGCGTTGTGCCACTGGCTCTGTGAGCCGCCGCGAGCCCCCGGGAGTCGGCGGCGAAGAAGCCCCAATAAATAAATAAAATAAATAAATATAACATATATTTATAAAATTGAACAGGAAGTAACACTTTCAAACCAGGCAGAGAACATTTTTCAACTTTTGTTACAAAGTGCCGAGAAACCCTGTTTGCAAGCTTCTGCAGAAGGGTCCAAATCCACAAGGCCTTTAACGCTCTGTTTAAAAGCGACAGTTGGCTCACCTTTCAGTTTTAGCTTGTTGTGAAATTCACGATCGATCTCCTCCTTATTGAACTGAGCATTTGCGCTTTCAAAGTCAAAGTCTTTCTCAAACTTCATGGGGACGTCCCGCCTGATTCCGAACCGTCCCCTGCCGCCCCGGTGGCCCCCGCGGCCCCTTCGCGCTGTCGGGACACCTGGAACTGCAGGAAACAAATGCTGAAGCATCTCTTGCTCTGTGTTATAGATCCCCAATAATTCTGACAGCAACAGAGCCATCCTACTCCTGCTCTGGTCCAAGACTAAGGACAACTGAAAGCTGCCAAGTGTTTCTACATGAGGACCACACACATCTAGGTCAGCAACTACACCAACCTGGGTAGCAACCTTGAGTTAGGAGGTTAATTTGTTCCATGAACAAGCTCTTAACTCAAATTGCACTTATCTCAAAGTGAATTTTCCCCACTCCCCTCCAAACACCCCCCAAGAGCATGAGGCCCAGAGGTTGCTCCCTTGAAGCCCTAAAGCCATATACGCTCATGCTAGTACTCCCTCAGGTGCCCACCCTTAACTAAAAATGCTGCTTGTATGTCAAAGCAAAACTGGGGCGAGTGACACTCTTAATTCAAAATACTCTGAAGACCAATTTTCACATTATTTGGCAATAGCCACAAGTGTCCCAACTCAGACAGATTCCCCATTGCACTCTATTGAAGGTGCAGGGTGAACAGGAGAGCTTCAGGGATTTTTCACAAAGTCCTAACTGCATATACTATACAAGCAGACACACTGAGGGGGAAAACAACTCACCCATTTGACGTTTGTTCTCATTTCTGAGATGCTCTGCTTCACTCCTTGAGACCTTATGCATTTCAACTAGGAAAGAAGAAGGCAGGAGGTGTTATTTTTACCCTGTAAGAGTATGTCTGCAACAAGTGGGCCCTGGCACTGTTTCTGGGGGCCAGTTCTCTGCCCTGGGGACCCTCCCAGGGCTGCACAGACCACCAAACTGTTATCCAAACAAAAGTTAAAATCATGGGAAGGAAAGCAGAGCTTTCCATACATTTCACGTTGGGAAGACACTTTTTAAACACACATCATTTCGCGACATGGTACCGTATATTCCGGCGTACGAGATTACTTTTTATGCCTGGAAAATCTTATGAAAAGTTGGGGGGCGTCTAATATGCTGGGTATAAATTAAAATAAGTTAAAGAAAAAAAATTGCCCTTAGTGGCGCGGCTTGAGGAGGGAGGGAGAGTGGAGGGAGGGCATGGGGAGGAGTAGTAACAGCCCACATTGCCAAAGAGACCGGCTGGGGGTGCTGGCCCGCTGGGCTTTCCCTGCGACCCCTGCCTCTCCCCATTCAAGGACCTCCTCCGCCCTCGCCGCTTGTCTCCTCCCAAGGCTTCGCTAGGCCCAATGAAGTGCCTCCAGACACTGACTCCTAGCAGTGCTGGATGGCTCTCAGAGGCATGTGCCTTGGATGTGCTCCCAGCATGCCTCTGGGGGCACATCCAAGGCACGCCGCCGTCCAGCACTGCTAGGAGTCATCTGGAGATGCTTCCTTGGGCCTCTGGGCGCTGACTCCTAGCAGTGCTAGGTAATGGCTTGCCTTGGATGTGATCACAGAGGCATGCTGGGAGCAGTAGAAGTCAGGGGACTACTGCTCCCAGCATGCCTCTGGGGGCACATCCAAGGCACGCCACCGTCCAGCACTGCTAGGAGTCATCCGGAGATGCTTTCTTGGGCCTCTGGGCGCTGACTCCTAGCAGTGCTAGGTGATGGCGTGCCTTGGATGTGATCACAGAGGCATGCTGGGAGCAGTAGAAGTAAGGGGACTACTGCTCCCAGCATGCCTCTGGGGGCACATCCAAGGCACGCTGTCACCCAGCGCTGCTAGGAGTCATCCGGAGACGCTTCCTTGGGCCTAGGCAAGCCCAGTGGCCTTCGGAGAACGTAAGCAGCAAGGGCGAGGAGGTCCTTGAATGGAGAGCGGTGGGGGCCGCAGGAAGTTTTAAACGCCAAGTATATCCCTAACTCTGAATTTATCTTTTATTTATTTATTTATTTATTAATTATTCGGATTTACTAGACCACCCCTCCCCAAGGCTCGGGGTGGTTTCCAACACAATAAAATTACACAAACAGCCTAAAAACATCATAAAAACATTCCTAAAAACAATCACATATGTCATAAAACATCACATAGATCAGAATACAACCGATCTACAGACAGAGGCGGCATGGTTAGGTGGCGAGGTTTGATGTTCAGGTGCTAGTCAGTCACCAAATGTTTGCCGAAATAGCCAAGTCTTGCAAGCCCTGCGAAAGGCCACCAGGTCCTGCAGGGCCCGCGTCTCGGCCGGCAAAGAGTTCCACAAGGTTTTAACAATTGGGGGGTCGTCTTATACCCCCAGCTGCCTTGTATTCCGGAATATACGGTAATTGAGTTTTTACCCGTAGACCAGAAGTTAACCAACCCTTTATAAGAGATATGGAGACACAGATCAACTGCAGTAATGTCATAAATGGGGGGCATTTCTAATTACCTGTGCACGAGGCTTGTTTATTCTTGGGAACAACGAAGGGATACTAACCAGCCATTGAGGCTATATATGAAGTACAGTTTACCCTTAGCGATTACCGCGATCATCCTCTTTCCGGACACGTGGTTTGCCCAAGCCACGCAAGAGTGCCCGCTACTCCCGCGAGACTCGGTGCGTCATTGGAGACCTTCTGGGTAATGTAGTTCTGCCGAGGACGCCTGTTCACGCTCACTTGCGGAACCTCTGTGTTTACATCGTAAGAGCTTTGTTTACATTCTTTTACAGACTGTGGCGCACGGATTTTTGGACTTCCAATGTGCTTAATGGAATTAAGCGTGTAATGGACTGGCTATTGATATATGTATTTTGAGGAAATTGTGGTTTTTTGTACATTGATATTGTATGTCGTTCAGTGTGCTTATATGATCCACACAGCCTACGTGTCCTGATACATAATACAGAAATATTTTTGCAATTGTTCTGATTTATTTATATGAGACTATAGACACATGTTTTGGTTTATAAAAAATATATAAATGGGGACATAACTTATCTCATGAACATCTTTCGCTCTCTCACACACATATATAAACATATGATTGCCTGCTTATTTTCCCCACACTATAAGGTTTCGTATTACATTTTTGTCACACTTACACTAAGGTGTCGCAACACACCATTTGGGAAGAGAGAATAACAACTCCCAGTCGACCTGAAACAAGAGACTCTGGGTTTCAGTGAAAAGAAAAACCTGCCGAAAAGGAACCAAGGGAATCCGAAGCGACCCGTGGCCAAAGCTCCCAGCCTACCTCTTCTGTGCTCATGATGTTCTAACGTTTTTTGGTTGGCTCCTCCCAGGGGTCGGGCCGAGAGAGGACTCCTCCTCCCAATGGGCGCTGAAGCAGATAAGTGGGTCGGGGCCGTCTGCACCGCTTGCTCCAAGGTCGGGCTCTTTCTCAAATGGTCCAACGGGGGACTTGAACGCCCTGAAAGGAAGATCCAACCCAAGCTTAGCTTTCCCTTTCCTTTGGCACTTATTGGTCCCTGACAGAGGAAAATTGCTCCAGTGCTTTTAGACCAGTGGTTCTCAACCTTTCTAATGCCGTGACCCCTAAATAAAGTTGCTCATGTTGTGGTGACCCCCAACCATATTTTCGTTGCTAACGGTAATTTTGCTACTCTTATGAAGCATAATGGAAATATCTGATATGCAGGATGTATTTTCATTGTTGTAAATTGAACATCACTAAAGCATCGTGATTGATCACAAAAACAATATGCTCAGGTAGTATGGACAATGGATGATGGGATTTACAGTACCTTCAACCAATTCAGCTCTGACTTCCACAGACCTGGAATCTGGACTGATGATGATGAGCTCAGCAGACGGTGAGGCCTGGGCGGCAAAGGCTCCACAAACTGCCAGGCCATGTGGAGCCCTCTGCCCGGTTCTGCCCCTCCTGAGCTCGGCAGGGGGTGAGTCCCGGGCAGCTTTGGCACTCCATGGATGGCCAGGCCATGCTGGCAGCCCTCCGCCTGGCCCCCGCGTGCTTCCCAGCTGGGAAAGAGGCATAGGCCAGGCAGAAAAGCTGCCCAAACAGCAGGGCCCAGGGCCGGGAGGGCAGCCCTCTGCCTTGCCCCCGTGTGCTTCCCGGCTGGGAAGGGCGCAGGGGCCGGGCAGAAAGGCTGCCCAAATGGCAGGCCGAGAGGGCAGCCCTCCGCCTTTCCCCACATGCTTCCCAGCTGGGAAGGGCGTGGGGGCCGGGCTGTAAGGCTGCCCAAACGGTGGGGCCGAGAGGGCAGCCCTCTGCCTTGCCTCCATGTGCTTCCCAGCTGGGAAGGGCACGGGGGCCGGGCAGAAAGGCTGCCCAAATGGGAAGGTGAACCTTCTTCCCCCCGCGCGCCTTTTCCTGCGAGCTTCTCCTCTTGTCACCCCACAGCCCTGTGAGAAAAACAGGAGGAGGAGCTGAGCAGGAGTGCTAACTTTTTGGCTGGCACAGGGGGTCGGCAGCCATTTTGAAGGGGGCGGAGCCAACAAAGGCAGCTTCGCGACCCCCGAAAATGGCCCCGTAACCCCCCAGGGGGGCGTGACCCCCAGGTTGAGAACCGCTGTTTTAGACCCACTAATGCAGGCATGGGTGTTTTGGACTTCAACTCCCACAATTCCTAACTACCTACTGAAGAAGAGGCTTTCCCTGCACCTCACCGTTGCCTGAAACCATATGGCCTTCAGGAGACAATGCACACATTCACAAAGTGAACACTAACTCTGTTTTACTGATTTGAAGGCAAACGATATGCTCCATCAGTCCATCCTCCAACATACCCAAAATGATGAGGAATCGGGCAACACCAGGTTTTTTTTTTACCTTGCGAGAGCTGGGTTTTTAAAGATCTTGCATCCGTTGTAAAAGTCGAACCCACTGCGTTGCTCTGGGACAAATTAGCACCGGGTGACGTTTCCGTTCCAAACGATGTCAGCGAACTTCCTGCATGAAGACAGAGTGTGTCAAGCTCTGCCTTTCGGACATAGCTGAGCGCAAGCAATGGGAGCAGCGCAGTTGGCTGCCAGGCCTGGAGACTGATGCATGGAATGGGAAGCCCCCTTTCTAAGATGGGACGGAATTGGGGACGGGAAAGAGGTGGGAGTATAGATCCACTGGGAAGATGCTGCATCTAATCTAAGGGCGGAGTTGTCACATACATCTGTGCCTGGTCTACGTTTGCAATGACTTTAGGGCAGGCCTGGGCAAACTTCGGCCCAGGCTGCGCCATGACCCACCCCGCCCCCGGCTTCCTCCTACGCATGGCATCAGCGAGCGAGGGGCGGGAGTCATGGCAGATTGGAGGCTGGCTGGGGAAACGGCCGAAGGAGGCGGTGCCCCGGCCCCTTCTTCTTTTTCTTTGCCGCTGCCCGGCCCTTCCTCCTCCTCCCCCAAGCAGCAGGAGTTCGGCAGGAGGAGGGGGGAAGGAAGGGGGGCAGAGAGCTTTTCTCGCGGCACAGCAGGAGGTCCATCACGGCACACTACTGTGCCGCGTCACCGCAGTTGCGAAACACTGCTCTAGTATATATGGTACTTGTCTGTCAAGGAGAGATTGGTAATAAATAGAATTATTATTATTAGTATTATTATTAACTTCCACAGTGTCTTAATCTTGACCTGTTATTCTCTGTCTGGGTCATAGTGCTCACGGATACTCCCAGATAAGCCACAAAAATATGACGTTTGGTCCTGATCCAACATTGTTTGAGTCCCCAGTGCTCTCTGGATATAGGTGAACTACAACTCCAAAACCCAAGGTCAATGCCCACCAAACTCTTATAGTATTTTCTCTTGTTTATGGGAGTTCTGTGTGGGAAGTTTGTGTCTTTCTGCCATTCCTGCCAGGATATCTATGCTGTGTTCATCGAAACAGGCCCAGGTTTCACACTGAGTGTATAAATACATTTAAAAACATATTAACTATATGTATTACTGTGTTAGTGTCATTTTGTGTCAGGATTTTGTAAATGTAAAAAATGTGCTTTGGCTCAAAAAAGGTTGAAAAACACTGGCCTAAAGTACAGCCAAAGTAAATAAAATGCAAGAGGGATTTCACGGAATTGATCGTGCTATCCTAGAAAAACCATCCTGCACTCCTTGTGCTGCATGAGAAAACTGTTAATTCATGATTAACAGGGCTTTCAAAGAAGAAATTAAGGCAAGAAGCTTGCTAGGTCTGGCCTCCACGTGGACCCGGCCTCTTCCGTGAGTTCACCTCCATTTAATACGATCTGTTTTTAGAACAAATAATACATCTCACAGCATGGGAACAGTATGCAGTTGCAATTTTTTCTTTCAATTGCTTGCCAAGAGCAAAAATAAGAGTTTAAACGCAAACATACCAACACCAACAGCTCCAAACTGCTGGCTCACTAATGGACTTGGACTAAACTGGCTGTAGGCTGGCATCCTGCCGAAAGGACCATAGGAGCCCACGGACTGGAATGAAGAAGTAGAAGACGACCCTAGAGAGGACTGAAGAAAATCACAAGCATGTAAGACAGCATCACATTAAAAAAGGAAGGCAAGGTCTTTATGTTGCACATTACACGTCAGTAATCAAAGCAGACTCCGAAAACTCTCTTTAGCGGAACAGTGGCAGAAAGGACCAGCTGTGGGCTTGCAGAAACACACTAAATGGCGACATAATTACAATTACTGTTTTCAGATTGTGGAATATGCAGCATCATATAGCATTGAACACATGGAATATTGTTTCTATTTAAACAAGATTATATGGCCACAATTCATAAAACCATTTACTCAACAATTCCAACTGTCTAATATACATATGCACAACTTATTGGGTGCTTATGTTTTCCAGCAATACCGCACGGGTTTGTAGAAAGCGTCTTTCTTTTCGAATTTTACAAATATCCATGTTGAACAAGTCTGAAGTTTGGGAGCTTAATGGTAATAATAATAGGTTGCTGTGGTTTTTCCGGGCTGCCTGGCCATGTTCCAGAAGCATTCTCTCCTGACGTTTCCCCTACATCTACGGCAGGCATCCGCAGAGGTTGTGAGGCCTAACTGCTCTAACAACCACCATGTCAGACAACACAGAGAAGCCACTGAAATCCACAAGAAGCATGTGGACAATTTCAATAGAAAGGAGAAAACCATGAAAATGACAAAATCTGGTTCCCAGTATTTAAAAAACTCTAAAATCAGGACAGTAAATAAAGAACAACACCAAAAAAGCTGTGGAATTCCAGACAAAAGAATCAATAAGTGCCGGCTAACACCTCCCAACCAAGGATTTCCCCAGGCAGCAACCAGCCAGACGTTGAAGTTGCAAGGGCTTTCAGTGCTAATCAAGGTGACAATTTGCAACATTCACGCTTGCCTCAAGCAGACAAGAGTTCTTTCCCCCACCCTGGACATTATTACACAGGTATAGAAACCCTACTTGCCTAGTTTCCAACAGACCAGACCCCTCAATCTCTGAAGATGCTTGCCATAGATGTGGAGATAATGTTTCTAGAACATGGCCAGACAGCCTGAAAAACTCACAGCAACCCAGTGATTCCAGTCATTAAAGCCTTCAACAGCATATAATAATAATAATACTTTATTAAGAACCCACCCTCTCTCCCCAAAGGGACTCAGGATGGTTAATGTTTAGAGCAGGGTGCTCATTAGGTAGCTTGCGAGCTACTAGTCGATCTTCAGCCCTCTTCCAGTCGATTTTCAGGCCTCACCAGCCAGATGGGGTGCTCCTGCCATGCGCACACACACCCAAGCGCGCACGCGCGCTCCTGCTACTGGCTTCCGCTCTCACGGTGCTTCTTTTGCCTGCGGGGCATTGCAGGAAGAAGGAAGCACGAGGCGGGGCCTCTGGAGGGAGCGCCCTGCCTCTCTCTCGTCCAGAAGCAGCTGTGCAGCCTCAGTTGGTGGCGAGACAGGCAGGGCGGAGCGCTCCCTCTGGAGGCCCCGCCTCGTGCTTTCTCCTTCCTGCAATGCCCCGCAGGCGGAAGAAGCGCTGCGCGGGTGGAAAACAGCAGTAGGAGCACGCGCGGCAGCGGGAGCAGGTAGATCTTTTGGACTTGGTTGCTTTAAGAGTAGCTCACATGCTGAAAAAGTGTGAGCACCCCTGGGTTAGAGCTTAGCTGATGTTTTCTAAACACAATCTAACAACCGCAGAGAAAAACATAACTTAAGCTAAACAATCAAAGCCTCTGCATCGGTTTTAGGGGAGGTCCAGGTTTGCAGACCACACATAATACATGAACTCCATGCATTATGTGTGAAGCTTTGAGAAGACCAAAGGTTTGGTACCAGGAGAGAGAGTTGTCCATTGTACAGAAACTGTGCATTTTCAACCATAAATACAAACATATTTACCACATTGCACACCTAAGTGAAGCTACAGCGACTTCTGATATGTGACTGTACCTGAACAATAGCTGGGTCCTGAGGCAGAGAACATTGTGGTTTGGGTGGTTCACAAACAGTCAAATCCTTAATATCGCTGCCACGAAATATTATGTACTCAAATACTTCATCGCGAGGCGGTATGGGCCGATCCGTTGGTCTGTCTTCTGTACCGAATGAACGAACTGCAGAAGACAAATACACATGTAATCATGTATTGTTCAATATTTCTGGACTATGGTTAGTAACAACTATGCGTGAATGAGCAAGGATCTTGTTCTAACTGACCATAGGATGGTACAGTATATTTATCTCAGCTGTTAAACCAGTATCTTAGGAAAATGACCTCTCCAGAATTAAATACAGATGTAATGATGTAACTGGAGAGCTCAGCAAATCACTTTTTTTACACGTCAACAGTCAATCCTGAAATTGAGCCCATGTCCACAACTTGAAACAGAGCAGCGGAACAACAACAGCTGAAAACGATCTGAAGCACAGCTTGAAACAAGGTCCCAAGGCCTGTTTAATAATGTATCTGCTTTTTAAAAAGGAGATGGTTTGCAGGTTCCCTATGTGATCACCTGTAGGCCGGTCTGATTTTTCATACGTGACCCCATGGCTATTTTGAGTCTGACTCAAATCAGAAAGAGGAACACAACTGAGAGAGAGGGGAAGAAAAGCAAAGCAGCGGTTGACCCAGTGTACGCCTGGGAGAAGCTTGTTAGCGAAGCCATTGTGGGATGCCATCCTTCATCACTGCAGCCTTTGTTTGAAGGGAACCAAAGCCTGACCTCTCTCAGCAGACCAGCAACACTCCTCGTGAAAAACACTCTCTGGAAGACTTGCTTTATCATATGAGGGAGCCTCAACAGAGCTTGTGGCGCAACCACATTACCTTCTGGGCACATGACAGAAAAACACCCTTGTGTCACATTGTGGGGGATTCTGCACACCTGTTTCAAGGCATTTCCAAAGGTGAATTTTGTCACATATGCAGCCAGTTCACTGCCACAGGCTAGGAAACACGAGTGGGATTTTTGAAAGCATTTGCTAAAGACTCTTATTTGCCCAAATATTACACTCACAGTCAATCAAATGCGCACCAGGATGGGTCAGACTAGAAATCACAATATCCTTTGAGAAGTTCAGCTCAGGAGCCATTTTACCAGACACATGTAGGAGCAGTTCTGTGTTCTCTGCTCACATGAAAAATATACCCCTGGGTTGTTTTTCACCAACACCAAACTGCCTACTCTATAATCAGTGTCTAAAACGTGGTCTGACAAGCTGTAATTTTAAGATTAGTAAAGGAATCAAATGTGCTTCTAAGTAGAGAAATGCTATTATGCATATTCTCGAGAAACTGAAAGCAGGCTCTCTGTTGCCCATGCTCCAATGCTGGCAAAACAAAGGTGTATCACCAGCATACAGGTATTGCCCTTGGATGCCACTTTATCTGCCATGTCTCTTGGGATCTGTAGTCTGATAAAGGTTGAACCGGGGATTTGAACCTCAGCCCCATTGAGTTCTAGTCCAATATTCAATCATTATGCCACACTGGCATTCTAAGCAATGCTTTATTTATTTTGTGTCAAAAGCATTGCATAAATAAATATAGAACTGATTAAAAAAAAATAGAAGGAGCTAAATAAGTTTTGACTAAAAATGGGCAACCACGACTGCATGGTCTGTAGCCTTAAACAATTCTTCCTCTGTGCATGAGGCAGGGCATAGTGGGCAAGCATACAAGCACGGAGTTGTTTGTTCTGCTCCACAGTCACACAAGGTGAGGATTCTTCTAGGTCAGGGGTGGGCAACCTACGGCCCCCGGGGCGGACCCGGCCTGGCAGCCGCTTCTATCCGACCTGGGGAGAGGGCGTCGGGGGTGGGGCCAAGAGGAAAGGGTGCCGCTGCCGCCATGCCATCACAGGCTCTATGGGGCAGAGTCTGTCTCCAGCAGACAGGCTGGAGGAGCGGCGGCTTCGGAGTGCCTGCCATCCCTGGAGGCTTTCCGGGCCTGCAGCAGGAGCACTTGCCAACCTGCGGGGGCTGATCGTCTTCCGGTCGCAAGGGCGAACAGTTGCCTCAGATCGCGACTGCCCCCCCTGCAGGCCTGGATAGCCTCTAGGGATGGCAGGCACTCTATTGCAGGGTGATCAGCTGGGGGCGAGAGCGGGCGGAGGCCTGCAGCCTCCAATCGCCTGCTGCTCCGCTCTCCTCTTTTTTTTCTTGTCCTGGCAGAGGGACACGGGGACAGAGCACTGTGCTGCTTCCCTGCGCGGCGGAGGCAGAGAGAGGGCAGAAAGAGGAAGGAAGGAAGGAGACAGCCAGGAAGGGTCATGGAGGCCTCGGGCGACCGAGCTCCCGAGGGGGCGCTGACCTCCACGTTGAAAAAGTCCCCGCCTTCCTCCGAGCTCCCTTCGGAGATCCCCCTGCGGGTGAGCGGCAGGCAAGCAGAGAGGGCGAGCAAAGAATTTTAGTGGTTTTTATTATTATTTTATAATGTTATAATAATATAATAAAGAATATTATATTATAATTTCAACATATTATAATGTATACACACTATAATATAATTATTATGGTATTAATACTAATAATATATGAATATTTCTTGATATATTAATATGTTAATATGAATGATGTGTAATATATAGTAAATATAGCAAATAAATAAATAGGTGCGGCCCTCCATAATATTTTTTGTTTCTTGCGCGGCCCCTTGGAAAAAAATAATTGCCCACCCATTCTAGGTCATGCTATTTTGTCTTTTGATCTGCCCACTCCACTTCTGAGTCTGTTCAGGGACTTCCAAGTGGCCCATTCTTGGTTTTCCCCTGGAAGAAGTCCCGGGGGCCATCCCATTGGAATTGCCTGGTTTAGCTGCCCAGAGGGATATTCTTGCTGTTGCTGGGGGATCTGCAACTGATAAACACTGGTCAACATACATTTTGGTGCCTGAAATGTTAGATCAGTTTCTGTTACTAGATAAAAATAAAGAGTTTGGTGTGGTTTTTTTTTTGGTTGGGCTGTGTAAGCATTAGGGAAGAGCTCCTTCGGAAAAGCAGAGATTTGCTTCACTATGTTCAGGGATTGCAGAATAAGATAGTAACTTCCCAATCTTCCCCAACCAAAGTCAGGAGGACACAAAGAAACTTTACAGTCATTGATTCCATTTTCAGTATCACGGAAATACTACAAAATTGTCTAAAAGTATGCAGAGAAAGCAAGGAGTTAAAAACAACATTCATAGGATCGGATCAAAATGCTGTAATAGGAAACTCACTTGAAATTAGCTAGGAAGGAGAGCAGGTTACTCATCTGACTAATCTAACAGACATGCATGATGAACAAAATTAAGATTACAGAACTGAATTGTTTGAGCACAAAAATGAGGGGAAAACATATATTTAAAAGTTAAATAAAAAATGTAATGGCCATCTGCCAGGGATACTTTGATTGTGCTTTTCCTGCATGGCAGAGGGGTGGACTAGATGGCCCATAAGGTCTTTTCCAACTCTATTATTCTATGAAAATAAATATCTGACATGTGTTCCCAGAAAAAATCTTCTGTATACCTTAATAAAGCTGAATGTTTGTATGTGTCCGGAGGGCGGAAGGAAATGTGGCAGCTTTCGGATTGGCTCCCACTGTGGGGTTATTTGCATAAACAACTCCCATTGGCCAGCCAACGCGAACATTCCGAAACTCAAAAGTGCCAGAGGGAAGTAAGGAAAAGGCCTGAGCCAGTCAGGCATGGTGGGAGTTTAAGTCCAAAACACTTTGCAGCCCCCAACAATGAGACAACAAAACCAGACTTGGCACACAGAACCCCCAAGACCCACTTTACGCCCTGGTGCAGTTTGAGGGAGGATGGACCATGGATTGGCCAGCATTCCAACATCCCAAATCTCAAAGGTGCCAGACAGAGTTCTTTACAAAAATGCTTCCTTAAAAACTAGCCCTCAGCCTGAATTGACAGTAAGGCTCCCTCAACTAGATTCTCCTGACTAGGCCTCAGCCGGACCTGAACCAAACTTGGCACACATAACCCCCATGATGCCCTTTACGTCCTGGTGCAGTTTGGGAAAGATGGACCACGGATTATGGGATTTGTAGTACTTCCAAGCGTTTTGCTTCCCAAAGACAATTGTGGCCCCTAACAAAGACCGATAAACATCAAACTTGGCACACAGAGCCCCCATGACCCACTTTACATCCTGCTGCAGTTTGGAGGAGGGCAGACCATGGATGATGGGACTTGCAGTACCTTCCCTCACTTTCCAAGACTGCTGCAAACCTAATCCAATCACTGATCAACACCAAACCTGGCACACAGAGCCCCCATGACCCACTCTACATCCTGCTGCAGTTTGGAGGAGGGCAGACCATGGATGATGGGACTTGCAGTACCTTCCCTCACTTTCCAAGACTGCTGCAAACCTAATCCAATCACTGATCAACACCAAACCTGGCACACAGAGCCCCCATGACCCACTCTACATCCTGCTGCAGTTTGGAGGAGGGCAGACCATGGATGATGGGACTTGCAGTACCTTCCCTCACTTTCCAAGACTGCTGCAAACCTAATCCAATCACTGATCAACACCAAACTTGGCACACAGAGCCCCCATGACCCACTCTACATCCTGCTGCAGTTTGGAGGTGGGCAGACCATGGATGATGGGACTTGCAGTACCTTCCCTCACTTTCCAAGACTGCTGCAAACCTAATCCAATCACTGATCAACACCAAATCTGGCACACAGAGCCCTCATGACCCACTCTACATCCTGCTGCAGTTTGGAGGAGGGCAGACCATGGATGATGGGACTTGCAGTACCTTCCCTCACTTTCCAAGACTGCTGCAAACCTAATCCAATCACTGATCAACACCATACCTGGCACACAGAGCCCCCATGACCCACTCTACATCTTGCTGCAGTTTGGAGGAGGGCAGACCATGGATGATGGGACTTGCAGTACCTTCCCTCACTTTCCAAGACTGCTGCAAACCTAATCCAATCACTGATCAACACCAAACCTGGCACACAGAGCCCCCATGACCCACTCTACATCCTGCTGCAGTTTGGAGGAGGGCAGACCATGGATGATGGGACTTGCAGTACCTTTCCTCACTTTCCAAAACTGCTGCAAACCTAATCCAATCACTGATCAACACCAAACATGGCACACAGAGCCCTCATGACCCACTCAACATCCTGGTGCAGTTCTGTGTGAGATGGACCACGGATGATGGGACTTGAAGTACCTTCACTCACTTCCTAAAAACAATACAACCCTCATCCATTCACCAATACAGATCAAACTTGGCGCACATAACCCCCATGACCCAATATACATCCTACTGCAATTTGGGGGAGGTTGGACCACAGATGATGGGACTTCCAGTACCTTCAGTAATTTCATGATACCACTGTAACTCCCAATACTGATGGATCAAGACCAAACTTGGCACACAGGAGCCCCCAATGACCCACTCTACATCCTGCTGCACTTCTCAACTGACCCGGGCACCGCCGGGTCCCCAAGCTAGTATATAATAAACATAACAAAAAAATATAATCATGAAAAAATGAAATAAATAAAAAGAATTAAAATAAAATGAGAGAAATAAATATAAAATATTATATTGTGAATAAATATAAAATATTATTAGATAAAAAAGATGACATAAAAGGAAAATACATATCCAACTCATGTTCCCAGCAGAAATAGAATATATATACAGGTCCTTCTACAAAAATTAGCATATAGTGCTAAAATTCATTGTTTTCCATAATGTAATGATAAAAATTAAACTTTCATATACTGCACACCAACTGAAATATTTCAGGTCTTTTTTTGTTTTTTATTGATGATTTTGACATACAGCTCCTGAAAACCCAAAAATACTGTCTCAAAAAAAATCCTCTCTCTCTCTCTCTCTATATATATATATATATATATGAGAGAAATATAATCATTAAAATAATATCAAATAAACAAAAGGAATTCAAATAAAAAATTAGAAAGAAACGAATAAATATTTAAAATGGGAGCTACATACAGGGAGCATACCACCCCCCTGTTGTGTCAGCTCCACTGGCTGCCTGTCCAATTCCGAGTTCAATTCAAAGCGCTGGTTTTGACCTTTAAAGCTCTATACGGTTCTGGCCCAGCTTACTTGTCCGAACGCCTCAGCCGCTACGTCCCACCTTGTAATTTAAGATCATCCAGGGAGGCCCTGCTCTCGCTCCCGCCTACTTCTCAAACGCGGTTGGTGGGGATGAGAGACAGGGCCTTCTCGGTGGAGGCTCCCCGTCTGTGGAATGCACTTCCTACTGATATACGATCAACCCCATCCCTCCTGGCATTCAGGAAAAAAGTGAAATCCTGGTTATGGGACCAAGCGTTTGCACATTAGCACAATACGGCACTTTAGATTGGATTGAAATGGCAAACTGGTGGACAAGACCCAATGCTTCAATTATGGACGGAATACTGTTTTAACTGATGTGAATATATATGATGTATTTTAATGTTAATTGTATTTTAAGGAATTTTAATGCCAGCTGTAATTTAATGCATTTAATTTTAACTGTTTTTGGGTTTTTATTATATGTATGCTGTGTTGGCATCAAATTGTTGCTGTTGTTAGGCCGCTCTGAGTCCCCCCTCGGGGGTTGAGAAGAAGCGGGGAAGAAATGGTGGAACTAAATAAATAAAATTTAAATAACAGTATTTAATAATAAATATAAATATAAAATAAAATAAATGTCCAACTCCAATTCCCAGAAGAAATATAATAAAGAAATATATACTGAAGAAATTTAATCATTAAAAATATCAAATTAACCAAAAGAAACAATATTTTTTTAAATGACCGCAAAAATGAATATTTTAAAATAAAATAATATTAAATAAGAAATATAAAATAAAGTGACAACAGAAAATGTAAAGAAAGACACAGTTCAAACAAGAAAAGGCAAAGTTTGTGAAGAAAAATGCTATTGCTGAGTTATCAACTATATGTTTTCATGCATATACTAGGAGTTACTGTTGTGTAATTTTGAAGTCTTACAGGTTTAACTGAAACAAAACTATACAGAAACAGGATTTGGAAGTATGCAAACAAAACAAACTGCGTATGTTGAGAAAGAATGAGGGGGAGAGGAGCATAATAAACTTGTATGTAGACTAAAGACTCTGCCCAGTAAACACAGCAGCATACAGGGAGAAAGGTTGGCTCACAGAGAAAAACAGAAGGGAAGATGTTTGTAAATCAAAACATTTCCATGCAGTCTATGTCACGAGATATTTTACTCCATAAGTTATCAATACAAAGAACAGAAAAGTTCATTGTTGCTGAACAGGGACCCACAGTTTAGTGTTTTAGCAGACATTTTTACATCATTTCCCTTATATTGATGACACAACAATCCTGATCTTGCTTCCTACTTCTGCAAATTATGGTTCCTACTTCCGCAAATGTGTATTAACATAACAAAATATAACATAACAAAATATAAAGATATGAATAACATGTATCAAGTTTCCTTTTTCCATATCAGATTATCGGTCCATCCAGCTTCCCTACCATACCATTTTGAGATCTTTTTGAATAGATGATTAAGCACAACCTGGGATCTTCTAAATTCAGGCAAAATGTATGACTGACAATCCAACTGAGGCATTGCCATGAAAATGTAGCTCGTCACAACTTTTAAAATAACGAACACTTATATATATATATATATATATATTTAAAATTAACTGTGAGTGGGGAAAAAGGAGACCAACTATACGAGGCCCTATCTATCAAAACAATTACACAGAGACCTGATCTGATAGACATTAAAAACAGGAAGCACATAGCTTGCAATGTTTTCAAGCAATGGCTCAAACAGATGGCATTCAAGAGATATACAGAATTAACATTTACAGATATAACCCCGATGGAGAAGATAATTTGGATAGGGTCGATTGGTTTACAATTCTATTGCATTTGTTTTCATAATTAATACAGCATTAGTCGTTCCTTCCCTCTGTGTACATATGTATTAGTATAGACTCAGGAAGTCAATCGCAATTGACTAGTCGATCCCAAGCCCATATGAAGTTGATCCCAGCCGGATGGGGCGATTCTGCCCTGCGCGCGCGCACCCGGAAAGGGGATCCTCCTTGCCTGCGTGCGCTCTCTCAATCTCTTTGCTACCTTCCTCCTTCCTGCTGCATGCTTTCGTGAAGCAGGAAGTCCCCATCCCTTCCTGCTTCCTGCGTGCGAAGCAGGCCCCTCCCATGCACGCAGCAGGAAGCGCGCTCCTGCTGTGTGCGTGGGAAGGGCTTGCTGCGCATGCAGGAAGCAAGAAGGCAGGAAGGGGATCTTCCTTGCCTGCCCACAAACCCTCTCTCCATCTCCTTGCCGCTGCGTTTGCTAAGCAGGAAGTCACTATCCCTTCCTGCTGCGTGCGTGCACAAGCCCGTCCCAGCAGGATGCGTGCTCCTGATTTGGATGTGCGCCCCTCCCATGGTGACTTCCTGCTTGGCGAACGCAGCGGCGAGGAGATGGAGAGAGCGTTCGTGGGCAGGCAAGGAAGATCCCCTTCCCATTGCCATCCCTTCCTGCTGTGTGCGCAGCAAGCCCCTCCCATGCACGCAGCAGGAGCGCACTTCCTGCTGCATGCATGGGAGGGGCCTAATGCGCACACAGAAAGCAGGAAGGAATGGGGACTTCCTGCTTGGCGAACACAGGGGTGAGGAGATGGAGAGTGTTCGTTGGCAGGCAAGGAAGAAGCCCCGCGCGACCGGAAGGCGGCAGCAGGAGCGCGTGGCGGCAGGTAAATCTTTTCAACTTGGTTGTTCATATAGTAGCTTGCATGCTGAAAAAGTGTGGGCACCCCTGGTATAGAGCTGTCCAAACCTTTCATGTTAGTGACTTGCTTTTGAGGCATGCCTCCTTTCGCAGCATGGTCATTTAGTTTTATTAGCAAACCGGAGGTGAAACCAACCCCTTAGAAGAGTTTCATACTGTATGTGTGTATATGTATGTATGTATGTGTATATACATACATGCACACACACACACACCCCTTATAATATTTGCTGTATAAACAAGGTTTGAACATTTTCCCCATTTTGAAAGTTTTCTCCCTAATAATGCGCTCCACTGCTCTCTCACCCGTTTTTATCCATATTCTTTCTATTTGTACATGTGGCCTGCTCATTGTTCTGTGTCATGATTGCTTTTTTATTTTATTGTAATTCTATATTGGTTGTACTATTTTTATAGTTTATATTCTATGCAATTATGTTATTTTTATGATATATTTTATTCTGTATTGTTGGGCTTGGCCTCATGTAAGCCGCCCCGAGTCCCTGTTGAGGAGATGGTGGTGGTGTACATATAAAGTTTATTATTATTTAAACTTACCTTCTACAGTTGATTTCTGACTTCCTCTCTAGCTGCTCCCTGTGGTTCATCACAAACAGCACTGTCAACAGATTTCCTTTCTTAATTTGAAACTTATCCATTTTAATTGCTGCAACTCAATCAACAAATTGTGCATATTATATGTTAAGAACAGCACCAACGCTCCATTAAACCTCTCTGGAAG
Source organism: Anolis apletophallus (assembly GCA_030556195.1). Taxonomy (NCBI): domain Eukaryota; kingdom Metazoa; phylum Chordata; class Lepidosauria; order Squamata; family Anolidae; genus Anolis; species Anolis apletophallus. The sequence goes on along the minus strand of JARBWK010000014.1, from coordinate 46,614,804 downwards.
GTTTTTTAACAGAAGCTGGGGTGGCCATCTGTTGGGAGGGCTTTGGTTGTGCTTTTCCTGCCTGGCTGAAGGGGGTTGGACTGGATGCTCTTTAGTGGTCTTTTTCCATGGAGTCTACCCTGTAGATTTTTGAGCCCAATCAAAGCACTCCTGGCAGATGACCAAAGAGGTTTAATCCTGACAGAGTGGAGTGCTGGTGTTGTTCAAGCATAGGTACTGTAATAACTTCCATAGTTTGCACAATTTGTTGATTTGAGTTGCAGCAATTAAAATGGATAAGTTTTTAATTAAGAAAAGAAAGATCTCTTGACTATGATGTTCGCGATGAACGAGAGGGAGCGGCTAGAGAGGAAGTCCAGAATCAGCTGTAGAACAGGGACAGGAAATATCTATACAGGAAAGATGGTATGTGGCATGAAAGTCTTGCAGGGAGTTGGTTTAACCTCAGTTTGCCAGTAAGGATGCAGGTCTACGAAACGTGTCACCAACAGGAAAAGTCTGGAAAGTTCTGCTCGAGATGGTGGAATTGATCGCCTTGGAGCCAACTGAGCTGTCATGGCTCCTCCTTGTTGTAGATCCTAGGAGTTAAAGTTTGTCAAGGCCTAAGCCTTCTTCTCTGCCAAAGGAGGATATAATTTATAATTTATTTATTTATAACTTTTGTATCCCGGTTTTCTCACCTCCATGGAGGGACTCAGACCGGATTACAGCAAGGATTCAGGTAAACTGAACCGGAACCATATAGGGATTTGTATCATTTATTTATTTATCATATTTCTATACCGCCCCTCTCAGGCCGAAGGCGACTCGGGGCGGTTTACACAAGGCAGTCTCTGCCCTCCAATCAAAACACAAGCAAAACAAAACCAAACAATAACCATATAACATAACCATTAGCAATTAAAACATACAATTGCAGTCTCAGCGTCATGTCAAAATCACTTTCCGTCACATTGTCGGAAAGTGAGCTCTCGGCCAATTGTTTAGCTTGTTGTCTTTCTATATATGTTGTATGTCTATGGCATTGAATGTTTGCCTGTATATGTGCATTGTGATCCGCCCTGAGTGCCCTGCAGGGTGAGAAGGGCGGAATATAAATGATGTAAATAATAATAATAAAGAATTGTCATTATTCCATAGATCTAATTAAACCGTTATATATCATCAGCAAATGCCTGCTCAAACAGCCAGGTCTTGACTTTCTTGCGAAATGTCAGGAGGGCGGGGGCCGATCTGATGTCACTAGGGAGGGCGTTCCAAAGCCGAGGAGCCACCACTGAAAAGACCCTGCCAATCGCACCTGCGAAGAAGGCGGGTCTGAGATCTTAAACATATCATCTACATGGTGTTTGCCAAACTCTAAGGGCCCTTTATAAACTGCCATATAATCCAGATTATCAAAGCAGTTAGTCCACATTATCTGTTCAAAGGGGATATTGTGCATTTTCTGCCTTGATATTCTGGGTTATATGCTGCGTGGAAGGGCCCTGTGTCCACACTGCCATATAACCATATAACACTGCCATGAAGAGCCTTGGTGTCCTGCTGGATTCCCGGTTGACGATGGAAGCTCGGATTTCTACCATCCGTAAGCAAGCCTTTTTCCACCTCCGCCAGGCGAGGCAGCTGGCCTCCTACCTTCCAACAGAAGCCCTTGCAACAGTAATCCACGCCACAGTTACCTCAAGGCTGGATTATTGTAATGCATTGTATGCTGGTACTTCTCTCTGAGTGACACGGAAGATCCAGGTGGTCCAAAACGCAGCTGCCAGACTACTCACTCGGACACCAATGAGACATCATATAGCTCCAGTACTACAACACCTCCATTGGCTCCCAATACAACATCGGGCTTCCTATAAGACACTGGTTCTGACCTTTAGGGCCATTCATGGTCAAGGCTCGAAATACCTCAGAGAGTGTCTTTCACATATCTGCCATCAGAGACCACCGAGATCAGCTCAAGAAAACCTTGTCTATTCCCGGTCCCAGGGAGGCTCGCCTGGACTCCACGAGGCGCAGGGCCTTTTCGGTTCTTGCCCCAACCTTGTGGAACCCCTTACCTCCATACATTAGTAATGTTGGTAAGCAGGCCTTTTTCCATCTCCGGCAGGTGAGAGAGCTGGCCCCTTACCTTTCAGAGGCTTGGCTACAATCATCCATGTGACAGTCACATCTAGATTGGATCAATGCAACGCCTTGTATGTTGGCCTTCCCCTGTCGACTACTCGGAGGATCTGCATTACCCAGAATGCGACTGCCAGGCTACTTGCAAAAACACCTTTGAGATGCCACATAACTCCAACTCTGGCTTCCAGCGGAATTCCGGGCCCTGTTTACGTTGTTGGTTCTGACCTTTAAGGCGCTTTATGGTCAGGGGCGAGCACATCTCAGAGACCGCCTCTCCCCTCTTCGCCGCCAGTGGTCGCCACAACTCCTCCAACTAAACTTACTGTATGTTCCAGGCCCCAGGGAAGTACGCCTCGAGAGCACAAGACGCAGGGCCTTCTCCACCTCCGCCCCTGTCTCGTGGAACTGCTTGCCTCCCCACTTGACCTGCGACCTTTTGCTCAGGCGCTCCAGACCTGGCTTTTTAGCAGAGCTTTTAATGTTTAACGCAGTCTATTTGGTATTGTGTATTTTTTAATGCAATTGTTTTATGTAAATCGCCTGGAGTGTTTTAATGGAGGGCGATTAACAAGTCAGAAACTGATGATTAGAGCTATACCTGATTTGTGGTCATTCTCCCAAGCTCTCAAAACTTGGCTCTTCGTCAAAGCTTTCAAACTGTGATTTATTGTTGATATGCTTGTTGTTTTATTGCTGTATCAGTCGCTCGGAGCAAATTGAAATGAAATATATTACAGTTCAAAGCAGATGTCGGATTCTGTGTGGATGGGGCCCGAGTCTACACTGCTAATTCACCCAGATTATCAAAGCGGATAATAATCCACATGGCCCCTCCAACACAACTGATTAAAATCCCACATTTTCTGCTTTGAACAGGGTTATATGGTAGTGTGGACTCACTCAGATAATAACCCACTTGAAAGCAGATATGGCGGGATTATCTGCCATGTTATTCTGGATTACATATCTGCCATATCTGAGTCCACACTGCCATATAACCCGGTTTAAAGCAGACACTGTGGGTTTACCTGCCTTGATACTCTGGGTTATATGGCTGTGTGGGAGGGCCCTGTGTCCACACTGACATATAACCCGGTTCAAAGCAGATAATGTGGATTTACCTGCCTTGATATTCCGGGTTATATGGCTGTGTGGGAGGGCTCTGTGTCCACACTGACATATAACCCGATTTAAAGCAGCCATAGTGGGATTACCTGCCTTGATACTCTGGGTTATATGGCTGTGTGGGAGGGCCCTGTGTCCACACTGACATATAACCCGGTTCAAAGCAGATAATGTGGGTTTACCTGCCTTGATATTCCGGGTTATATGGCTGTGTGGGAGGGCTCTGTGTCCACACTGACATATAACCCGATTTAAAGCAGCCATAGTGGGATTACCTGCCTTGATACTCTGGGTTATATGGCTGTGTGGGAGGGCCCTGTGTCCACACTGACATATAACCCGATTTAAAGCAGCCATAGTGGGATTACCTGCCTTGATACTCTGGGTTATATGGCTGTGTGGGAGGGCCCTGTGTCCACACTGACATATAACCCGGTTCAAAGCAGATAATGTGGGTTTACCTGCCTTGATACTCTGGGTTATATGGCTGTGTGGGAGGGCTCTGTGTCCACACTGACATATAACCCGATTTAAAGCAGCCATAGTGGGATTACCTGCCTTGATACTCTGGGTTATATGGCTGTGTGGGAGGGCCCTGTGTCCACACTGACATATAACCCGGTTCAAAGCAGATAATGTGGGATTACCTGCCTTGATATTCCGGGTTATATGGCTGTGTGGGAGGGCCCTGTGTCCACACTGACATATAACCCGGTTTAAAGCAGCCATTGTGGGATTACCTGCCTTGATACTCTGGGTTATATGGCTGTGTGGGAGGGCCCTGTGTCCACACTGACATATAACCCGGTTCAAAGCAGATAATGTGGGTTTACCTGCCTTGATATTCCGGGTTATATGGCTGTGTGGGAGGGCCCTGTGTCCACACTGACATATAACCCGGTTCAAAGCAGACACTGTGGGATTACCTGCCTTGATATTCTGGGTTATATGGCTGTGTGGGAGGGCCCTGTGTCCACACTGACATATAACCCGGTTCAAAGCAGACAATGTCGGGTTCTGTGTGGATGGGCCCCGAGTCCACACTGGCAGGTGCTCCAGTCCAAAGCCGATAGCCCGGGCTTTCCTTCCATGCCCAAAGCGGGGCGATCCCGCGTCAAGACCGCGGTGTGGACACAGGGCGGCCTCCCGGCTTACCTTTGGCCAGGGCCACGGTGGAGTTCTCGGTGTCGATGGTGTAGAGGATGCCCTCGTAGCGGATCTCGGCCTTGGAGATGAGGCTGATCTTGCTCCCGATGTAGGGCGTGCCCCCGCTCATCCTGGCTGCCGCTCCGGGCCTCGGGCTTCAGGCAAAGGACTAGGCCGCGACTAGGCCGCAGCCGGGCCTGGGCTCGAGTAGCAGGCCTCCCCGGGGCTCGCCCTCCCCGGCCCGCGGCGCTCTCCTCCCCGCTTCCCTGGCCTCTCCTTCCCCGCGCCTCAGCCAGGCCCAGCCCTGCTTCCTCCTCCGCCTACAGCCGCCCCGGCGCTCCCAACATGGCGGACGCCGCTCCGACGAAAAGCTCTGCTCTGCCCCCTCAGCCGCCGCCGCCGCCGCCACGAAATGGATGCCGGGAACAAGAAGCGCCAGGTCTCGCGAGAGTTCCGGGCGGGGGCAAGGAAGAGTCGAGGGAATGGGAGGAGGCGGAGCGAGAGCTCAGACCAGACCGCTAGGGGGCGCGCGCGCGAGACAAGGACTGCATTTCCCGGCATGCCTCGCCATGGGCGGTAGTGCCGGAGGGATGCTGGGAGTCGTAGTCCAAACGCGGCTGGGGCATTCCTATGCTGTGTTGGGTCACTGTTTTCAGTGGGAAAGGGAGCACAAGTGGCCACTCTGGACTTTGGAGGAACTCAACATCAATATTAACTACATACACACACACACACCTGTGTGTGTGTGTGTGTGTGTGTATATATATGCACACACACACATATATACAGTATACATATAAATATATACAAACATAATTTACATATACAATATACATAATATACACACATACATGTATGATATGCATATATAGCACGCATATACATATATAATATACATAAATACACATGAGTTATATATTATACACACATATATAAGTACATAAATACACGTGAGATATATATTATATGTTATACACACATGTATGATATAAATATATGTATATAAACAAATAAAATAAACATACATACTATATAGAATATATATGCACATGATATACATATATAATATATATGATATACACATACATGTCTGATATGCATATATAGCACACATATACATATATAATATACATAAATACACATGAGTTATATATTATACATACATATATAAGTACATAAATACACGTGAGATATATATTATATGTTATACACACATGTATGATATAAATATATGTGTATATAAACAAATAAAATAAACATACATAATATATAGAATATATATGCACATGATATACATATATAATATATACGATATACACATACATGTCTGATATGCATATATAGCACACATATACATATATAATATACATAAATACACATGAGTTATATATTATACATATATATAAGTACATAAATACACGTGAGATATATATTATATGTTATACACACATGTATGATATAAATATATAACATGTATACACACAAATAAAATAAACCTACATAATATATAGAATATATATGCACATGATATACATATATAATATATATGATATACACATACATGTATGATATGCATATAACACGTACATATATAAAATACATAAATACACGTGAGATATATTATACATGTATCTTATACACACATGTATGATATAAATATAGAACGTGTATATACACATAAATACAATAAATGTATACATAATATATAGAATATATACACACATGATATACATATATAATATATATGATATACACACATACATGTATGATATACAGATATAACAAAATAAACATACATAATATATAGAATATATACACACATGATATACATATATAATATATATGATATACACACATACATGTATGATATAGATATATAACATGTATATATAAATATACACACATAATACATATAGAATATACATAAATACACACGATATACATATCTCTCTCGGCATTACTTCGCGAACGAAGATTCTGAGGAAGGACACATCCCACGCTTTTTACAAGTGCGTTGATGATTAAAAAGGCCAATCTGAGATAGGCAAGCTCGGTTGCAGAAAGCACAGCAGAAAGTCTCCTTGGGTGATGTTGTTTCCAAGTTGCGGTTCTTTCTGTGTTGTCGTTTCTCTTTGAGACCCATTCGGCATGTCTTCTCGAAAGAGGCCTCAGCATTGTGGAGAGTGCGTCTCCATGCCTCCCGATGTGAGGCCAGGGTGGACCATTGTTGGTGATCAATCTGGCCGAGCCTGAGATGTTGTTTCGGGAAGTCCTTGTATCTCTTTTTGGGGGCGCCTCTCTTGCACTGACCCATAGCAAGTTCACAATAGAGTAGTATCTTTGGGAGGCATAAATACACATGATATACATATATACATCAATTATATACATATAAATATGCAGATGACATACATATATACATATAAGTGTACACATATACATATAAATATACACACACATATATACTGTAAATACATACAGGCAGCCAAAGTGCGACAAAAGAGAATTAAGTGAAAGTATCCCTGCTGAACTGGAACTCTTGAGGGTTAAATAATTTTAATAATATTTCAATAATATCATTAATTCAAAAAATAATAGATCCAAGAAAGGTTTAATAAGAGTCAATAATAGGACAAAGTTTGATTAAAGCCAGAATTTCAGCATTGCTGATTTTGTTTCAAACACTTTTGCATTGCGTGCAGAATAACCAAAATTTGCAATTTTTCAGTGCAAATCCTTTGCAAAAAAAAAGAACAACACACCGACCATCAGGGCATTGGCTCCTCCCCATTAATTACAAAAACAAAAACCACCACCACCATTATTATTATTATTATTATTATTATTAAATACTTTGGAGATGGTTCATTTTCAGCATGGAAGCATTTTGCACCTTTGACATTGTGCTGAATGGGCCAGTGCTGCCATCAAGTGTTTTGTTGGGGCTTTGCATCAGCTTCGCTCCGATTATCTTCTTTGAACTGGATTATATTGCAATGTAGATACAATCCAGTTCAAAGTTTGGTCCAATTCTATCATTGGTGAGGTTCAGAATGCTCTTTGATTGTAGGTGATCTCTAAATCCCAAATTTCAAGGTCTATTTTCCTCAAACTCCACCAGTGTTCACGTTTGAGCATATTGAGTATTCGTGCCAAGTTTGGTCCAGATCCATCATTGTTTGACTCCACAGTGCTTTCTGAATGTAGGTGAACTACAACTCCCAAACTCAAGGTCATTGCCCACGAAACCCTTCCAGTATTTTCTGTTGGTCATGGGGGTTCTGTGTGCCAAGTTTGGTTCAATTCCATCATTGGTGGGGTTCAGAATGCTCTTTGATTGTAGGTGAACTATAAATCCCAGCAACTACAACTCAGAAATGACTTATTATTTATTTACTTTATTTATATTCCGCTCTCAGAGTGGATCACAGGTACACATACTTAGCAGACAATCCCTGCCGTTTCACATACACAGTACACACTGTACACAGTACACATAGTACACAGTACACACATATAGACAAACAAAGGCAAACTCTGGCCACCAGGGGGAGCTGACGCACTCCTCATCTCTCAGCGTTCCCAGCGTCCCTTGTTGTTCCTTCCGCATTCCTCAGCGTTCCTGGAGTTCTTCAATGGCCTCATAATTCAGTCAAAATTTGCCTCCCCACTTAATGTGGGACCTTTATCTCCTACTTGACAGATGCAACTGTCTTTCGGGCTGCAAAGGTCGACAGCAGTCTACACCCAGCCAGCCAGCTGCGCCACATTCCCGGTTGAGTGCTTGCAGAAATGCTGTCTGTCCGCCTCATGCTGATCAGCTTGAAATAAAGAGCCTTTTTGGATCTGTCGGTCTACTTGGCGTTCTTCCGATTTCCCCACAACCCTAAACCCGCGTTCCCTAACAGTTGGAGGTCAGCTGTGACCAGCACTGCTGTAGAATTTGAAGAGGCACAAATGGGGGGCGGAAGAGAGAAATGTGCCAAGAGGAAGGTGCGTCAAGTCAACCCCGACCGGGACCGCCTTCCACCTGGAAACCGATGCCCTCACTGCAGGAGAACATGCAGGTCAAGAATAGGGCTCCACCGTCACCTTCGTACTCACCGCCAGGACACCGCTCTTGGGAGACCATCACCCTCAGACTATGAGGGATCGCCTAAGTAAGTAAGTAACCCCACCAGTAAATATTCAAATATGGGCGTATCGGGTACTTGCGCCAAATTTGGTCGAGTGAATGAAAACACATCCTGCATATCAGGTATTGACATTAAGATTCAAAACAGAAGCAAATTTACAGTTAGGAAGTAGCAACAAAAGTCATGTCAGTGTTTCCCAACAAGTGTGCCGTGAGCGACCATCAGGTGTGCCTGGGAAACCTCCCATCCCCTTCCTTCTGCCTCCTGCCGAACACTTTTCCTTCTCCACTCGGGCTCCCTTCTTCCCAGCCTCGCTCTGCTTGCTTTGCCTCGCTTTGCTCACGCTGCCGCTTCTGCGGGAGGGGGGAAGGAGGAAGACGTGACCCGTGCGGGCGCTACTGCGCAGACTTGCCCCACGTCTTCCTCCCTCCCCTCCACAGTGCTCTCCGGATATAGGTGAACTACAACTCCAAAACTCAAGGTCAATGCCCACCAAACTCTTATAGTATTTTCTCTTGGTTATGATAGTTCTGTGTGATAAGTTTGATTCCATTCCATCATTGGTGGAGATCAGAATGCTCTTTGATTGCGGGTGAACTATAACTCCCAGCTGTTGTGTGTGTCTTTCTGCCATTCCTGCCAGGATATCTATGTTGTGTTCATCGAAACAGGCTCAGGTTTTACACTGAGTATATAAATACATTTAAAAACGTGCTAACTATATGTATTACTGTGTTAGAGTGTCATTTTGTGCCATTTTATTTATTATTATTATTATTATTATTTGTCACGTTTCTATACCGCCCCTCTCAGCCCGAAGGCGACTCGGGATGGTTTACACAGGCAGTCTCTGCCCTCAATACAACACAGCAACAAGTCGAACCCTCCCCCCCAGAAAAAACAACAACAAATTAACAATTAAAAACATACAATTGCAGCCTCAGCGTCATGTTGAAATCAGTTTCCATCGCATCGTCGTCATTCCATATATCTGATTAAGCCTTATATTTCATCAGGAAATGCCTGCTCAAATAACCAGGCCTTGACTTTCTTGCGAAACGTCAGGAGGGAGGGGGCCGATCTGATGTCTCTAGGGAGGGCGCTCCAAAGCCGAGGAGCCACCACTGAAAAGGCCCTGTCTCTCGTCCCCGCCAGTCGCGCCTGTGAAGAAGGCGGGACCGAGAGCAGGACCTCTCCAGATGATCTTAAACATCTGGGTGGTTCATAGGGAGAGATGCGTTCGGACAGGTAAGTTGGACCCGAACCGTTTAGGGCAGTGTTTCTCAACCTGGGGGTCGGGACCCCCAGGGGGGTCGCGAGACGGTTTCAGAGGGGTCGCCAAAGACCATCAGAAAACATATATTTCTGATGGTCTTAGGAAGACTTTTGGCAGAGAAGGTTGAAGAGCTCTCCGCCTCTCTTTCTTTTTGGAAACAGACTGCAAATTTTCCCATCTAAAGCTCTCCTCTGCTGTGATTGGCAGGCCTCCCTGCCAAGGGAGGGCTGTTTCTGAGACTCAAGTGGGAGGGAGAGCAGGCATGCTCGGCGCATAGCAGCATGATGCACATGTGTGGGTAAGGGAGAGGGTTTGATGTGGGATGGAGGCTCATGCCAGCTAGTCCCTTCAAGGCATGAGGGTTCTGTGTAGTAAGTTTGGCTTAATTCTATCATTGGTGGGGTGCAAGGGGCTCTTTGATTGTAGGTAAACTATAAATCCCGGTAACTACAACTCCCAAATGTCAAGATCTATTTTCCCCAAACTCCACCAGTGTTCACATTTGGATATATTGAGGGTTCATGTCAAGTGTGGTCCAGATCCATCATTGTTGAGTCTATAGTGCTCTCTGGATGTAGGTGAACTACAACTCCCAAACTCAAGGTCAATGCCCACCAAAACCTTCCAGTATTTGCTGTTGGTCATGGGAGTTTTGTGTACCAAGTTTGGTTCAATTCAATTGTTGGTGAGTTCAGAATGCTCTTTGATTGTAGGTGAACTATAAATCCCAGCAACTACAATTTCCAATTGACAAAATCAACCCCCACCCAAAAAAATACAGTTATGAAGTAGCAATGAAAATAATGTTATGGTTAGGGGTCTCCACAACATGAGGAACTGTATTAAGGGGTCGCAGCACTAGGAAGGTTGAGAAACACTGGTTTAGGGCTTTAAAGGCTAAAGTCAGCACTTTGAATTGTGCCCGGTAGCAAACTGGCAGCCAGTGGAGCTGGCACAACAGGGGAGTAGTACGCTCCCTGAGTGCCGCTCCTGTTATCAACCTGGCTGCTGTCTGTTGGACTAGTTGCAGCTTCCGAACAGTCTTCAAAGGCAACCCCATGTAGAGAGCGTTGCAGTAATCTATACGGGATGTAACCAGAGTGTGGACCACCGTGGCCAAGTCAGACTTCCCAAGGTACAGGCGCAGCTGGCGCACAAGTTTTAACTGTGCAAATGCTCCCCTGGTCACCGCCGAAACCTGGGGCTCCAGGCTCAGCGATGAGTCCAGGATCACACCCAGACTGCGAACCTTTAGCGCCATCGCTCCAGTATTGTGGAACGCTCTTCCTCCCACAATCCGCGCATTGCCCAACCTACTAGCCTTCCGGAAGGCTTGTAAGGCTTTCCTGTTTGTACGGGCATTTGGTCAGCAATAACTCTGGGCCGTAGGCCATCGGAGTAACCTTGGCGTGTGTACGCTACTGTATAGTTTTAATTATGGATGCCAGTTCCTGTATTTTATCGTGTTTTTTTATGATGTTTTTAACGTTTGTAAGTCGCCCCGAGCCTGACGGGAGTGGCGACTAAGAAGCCGAAATAATAAATAAATAAATAAATAAATAAATAAATAAATAAAACCCGAAGGCACCCATCGGCTTGTGTGGCGGTGGTCGGTGGGTCGGTCCCTTTTCCTTCCTGGCTGCTGTAATTATTTCTACTGATTTCCAGGATCAGAGAAGAAGGAAAGAAAGGTGCCCGAGAGTTCGCTTCTGAAAGAGAAGAAGACGAGAGCCTCTCTTTTTCATGATGTCGAGGATGGCCCTTCGCTTTCCTTGAGAGCGGAATCAAGAGCCTTGTTTTCCACTTTGAAAGTCGGGGAAAAAACAAAACAAAACAAGGGAGAATGTGTTCTGATGTTCGGTGGCGGTTTTTGATGCCTTCCTCCCAGGAAAAAGAAAAAGACGGAAGACGAGACCCTGGCTGACAGGTGAAGAACGCTCCGGGCGACCACAACATACCTGGCCAAGCCTTTGAAGATCACATTTTAGGTGAGTTTCTCTAGCAAGGTTGGATGGGAGAAACTAAGGCTGAGTTACTTGGCTTTATATATATATATATATATATATATATATACATACACACACACACACACACACACACACACACACACACCAGGGCGGGTCAATAAGTCCGTGACTTTTTGAATGAAACACAGGTTTTTGGATAAAGAAATCGTTTTATTTTCCAACGTCGTCTCCTTTGAGCTCTATACATTTTGTCCCACGTTTCTCCAATTTTTTTATCCCTTCCCAAAAATAAGATTTGTCGAGGTCATCAAAATAGGTCTTTGTTTGTGAGATGATTTCAACGTTGGAGTCAAATCTCTTTCCGCCGAGCCGTTTCTTCAGGTTTGAAAACAAGAAATAGTCACTCGGGGCTAAATCTGGAGAATAGGGCGGATGAGGGAGCAGTTCATATCCCAATTCATGGATTGTTGCTATGCCAACTGTCTGCGGCGTCGAGTATTAATGCCACAGCGGAATAGGCAACAGAAATATAGAAGTTTAATTCCCCATCGGCCCAATAAACTCCAGTCTCTGTTCGTGTGAATAATGACACTCTCATTCAATTCACAAGGTAAAAATATAACTTTGTATTGAATTGTATTTAACAATAACAAGCTAAGCATGGAAAAACAACAGCAATCTCAGCTACCCTTCCAAACATCCTTTCCTCACAGATATCTAATCCAAACTGTCCTCTTCAACGGACAATTCCCAACTGTCAGATCCCAACTGTCATTCCTCAAGATTCCATTCATCAGTCTTGAGACAGCGCCATCTGGTGTCAAACATGTCACACTGCAGAAAATACATCTTGTGCTGACTCATGAATTGCCATTCAAAATGCAATAATCTGACAAACTGCACATGTGTGCACCCCTTGCATTGTCCTAGTGCAAAAAAAACTATTTTCTTGGCCAAATGAGGTTGTTTTTTCCCAAATCCTCATTAAATCGACCCAATAAGATGCCATAATATTCGCCATTGATTGTTTTACCCTTTAGAAGGAAGTCAATGTGGATTATACCACATGCATCCCAAAAAACGGTCGCCATGGCTTTATTGGCTGACAAACCCACCTTGGCCTTCTTTGGCGCCGATTCACCCTGAGACACCCACTGTTGCGACTGCTGTCTGGTCTCTGGTGTGTTGTGGTGGATCCACGTTCCGTCCCCAGTTACGAAACGGCGCAAAAACTCATCCATATTGCGATTGAACAATGCCAAACACTCCTGCGAAATTGTCACACACTTGCGTTTGTGGTCGATTGTGAGCAAACGCGGCACCCATCTTGTAGAAAAGCTTTCTCATACCCAATTGATCATTTAAAATTGAAACCACTGAGCCACATGAGATGTCTATGGCTTCCACAATCTCTCGCACTTTCCATCTCCGATCGGCCAATACCATATCGTGATTTTTTTCAGTTGTTTCGGGTGTCGAGACCTCAACTGGGCGCCCAGAACGTTCGCCATCTTCCGTGCTTGTACGGCCACAACAAAATCCAGCAAACCACTTTTTACCATTGAAATTGATGGTGCAGAGTCCCCATCGTATTGATCAAGCTTAGCCTTGGTTTGAGTGATGGTTTTTTTCCGCAAAAAATAATGCTTAATGAGCACACAAAATTCACTTTTTTCCATTTTCTCCTCAAATCACGCAGTCATCTGCTATCAATGGCTGTCAAAGACACACTAAATGACGCAGCTTGTTCAAATTTTGACATGAGTCAACTGACAGGTGCCTCTTGACAGGAGCAGTGTCGCCCTTTCAGTTCAGACGCGGGAAATTCGAAATGTCACGGACTCATTGACCTGCCCTCGTATTTGTGCATCTGTTAAGCATTGGCTTTTGCTTTCGTTTGCATGATATTTGGCATGCTCAGCCTTATAAAGGTGCTTTGCTCCAGATGTGGTCCACTTGGGGTGCGTCTATACCAGAGATTAGATGCAGTTTTACACTACTTTAATTCCCATGGCTCCATGCTATTAAATGATAGGAGTTGAAATTAATTTTTTAAACTTTGAATATGTTTTAATGTATTTTAATTGTGAATTGTTTATATTTAATTCTGTTTTAATGCTTGTGTTCTTGTATATTTTAGATTTAGATGCTTTTATGTCAAGCCGCTTTGAGTCTCCTTTGGAAGAGATAAAGCAGGGCATAAATAAATATATCAATAATAAATATAACAAGAGGTCAATGTAAAGGTTTCCCCCTGACATTAAGTCTAGTTGTGCCCGACTCTGGGCGAAGGTGCTCACCTCCATTTCTAAGCCAAAGAGCGGGCATTGTCCATAGACATCTCCAAGGTCATGTGGCCAGCATGACTGCATGGAGCAGTGTTACCTTCCCGCCGAAGCGGTACCTATTGATCTACTCACATTTGCATGTTTTCAAAGTGCTAGGTTGGCCAGGCCTGGATTAAGCCCTTTTGGCGCCCTAGACCAAAGGTTCCGACTCCACGGCTCTGCCTCTTCCTCCTCGCGCCGGCCCCTCCTTCCTTGAGTCAAGGAAGGAGGGGCCGGCGTGAGGAGGAGGAGGAAGGAAAGGAAGCCCCACCCCCGGAGCCGATGTCACGCATGCGCGACATGAACCCCGAGGGCGGGGCTTCCCTCCGCGGCTCCGCCTCTTCCTCCTCGCGCCGGCCCCTCCTTCCTTGAGTCAAGGAATGAGGGGCTGGCGCGAGGTGGAGGAAGGAAGGGAAGCCCCACCCCCACAGCCGATGCCGCGCATGCGCGACCTGAACCCCGAGGGCGGGGCTTCCCTCTGCGGCTCCACCTCTTCCTCCTCGCGCCGGCCCCTCCTTCGTTGAGTGAAGGAAGGAGGGTCCGGCGCAAGGAGGAGGAGGACGGAAAGGAAGCCCCAGCCCCAGAGCTGATGCCGCACATGCGCGCCAGTGGCCCCGAGGGCGGGGCTTCCCTCTACGGCTCCGCCTGTTCCTCCTCGCGCTGGCCCCTCCTTCCTTGAACGGCCTCTGAGAGTCTATGGCGCTCCGCGTGCAGGCACAGAAGCGCCCAAAGATCGAACTTAAAAAAAACTTTTAAAAATAAATGTTCTTTATTGCAGTTTCAAATATAAAAGTAACATAAAACACAAAAACACAAAAACAGGGGTTGAAAAGGGGAAGTGGGGAAAGGGAAGTGTAACAGGGGGTGCAGGGGAGGGGAGGGAAAAACAGGGGGGGAGATGGTGAAAAGCGTAACATTACGTAGGGGATTGGGGGTAAAACAGTCCATTTTTGGTTTTACAACTTGTGGTTGCAATATGAATCTTCATCTTCTGCTTTTCGGAGTGACTATTTATGCCTATGGAAAAATATACAAACATGAGGATCGATGATCTTTTTAGCACCCAGACCGTAGTGGTTTAGCTTAAGGCAACTTATATACCCTTCTATCGTGGTTTGCCCAGACGCTTATATGTCTGGTATTCAAGTACTCTCAGATTAGTCCTACCAATCTGTCGAGAGCGTTTTCCTAAAGATACCAATTCAATGTTAGCTCTAGCTTGTGCTCCCTCGTATAATAGTTTTGTACGATCGTCCATCGATCTTTTGGTAGGGTTCTATCCATACTTTCTAACTCTTGAGTCAGCCATTCCATCTGGACCATTTCCATCATTTTGTACAGCCATTCCTCTTTCCTTGGTTCGCTGGCAGATTTCCAATACCTGGCATAAACCAGTTTGGCGGCGGTGGTTATGGCCAAGAATATACGCTTTTCGTTTGGGTCGAAGCTTGGATCCATAATCCCTAAAAGGAATGTGTCTGGCTTTCTCTCTATCTTTTTTGAAAGAATTTTATTAACTTCCGTGTTTATTGTATTCCAATATTTTTGGGCTTTCGGGCACAACCACCATAGGTGGAAGAAGGTTCCGTTCCGGGCTCCGCAGTTCCAACATTCCGTTTTGACATTTTTGTATATTTTGGCCAATTTGTCGGGCGAGATACCATCTGTATAGGATTTTAATCCAATTTTCCTTATATTTGTAGCAAACTGAGGAGTTTGCGTTTTCCCCAGCTGGATTGCCACGTATTCCGTTTTATCTTAACTCAATGTTGCGTGACCATTTTTTCACATGGTCCTCTATTTTAAGATCATTTTGGAAAAGCAGTCTATATATCTTTCCGACTAGATTTTTATCCGGCCCTAGAAGAACCTTCTCCCACTCTTTCTGGTCATCCTCGAACCCTTTTTTAAAAATCCAATTTAAATTTTTCCATAACTTGATGATATGGGAGCCATCCCAGCTCCCTTCCTTCTCGGGCTAGTTGCTCTTTGCTTTTCAACCTATAATTTAGCCCGTTCCAATATATCAAATCCTTATAAGTATACCATTTGGTATCGTCTAATTGTCTTAATCGGAATGCCTCCACTGGTGATAACCATGTGGGGGTTTTAGAGTATATTTTATTGAAATGTTTGTTCCAGATTCTAATTAGTGGGTCTCTGATGTAGTGATTTTTGAATTTTTTGTCAATTGTTATTTTATTGTATCCCAGATAACCGTGCATACCGAATTTAAGATCGTGGCCGTCTAAATTCATAAGTCTATTATCCTCTAGCTTTATCCAAGCTCCGACCCAGGCCAGACAGTTCGCCTCGAAATATCTTCTCAGATCAGGGACTCCCAACCCACCATTTTTTAAATTCTCTTGGAGTAATTTCATTCTTACTCTGGGTTTTTTCCCATTCCAGATAAATCTGGATATGTCTCTTGTCCAAATATTAAATTGTGAATCTTTTTTGATAATTGGGAGGGTTGCGAACATAAAATTCATTCTTGGGAGGACCATCATTTTCACTGCCGCGATTTTACCAAGGAAAGATAATTTCAGCTTAGCCCACTGACTCAAATCCCCTTTGATCTTCTCCCATGTCCCTTCATAATTGTTTTTAAATAGCTGGGAGTTCTTCGATGTTATATTTATCCCAAAGTACTTCACCTTCTTAACTATTACTAAGTCTGTTTTCTTCTCTAAATCGAGCTTCTCGGTATCGTTTAAATTTATTGTCATCATTTGTGTTTTGTTTTTGTTTTTGTTTTTAAAAAAAACATTTGGGGGGGGGTCTGGATTTGGCGCCCCCCCCCCCCATGGCTGCGCCCCTAGCCTAGTGTGGCCTTATGGATAATCCGGGCCTGAGGTTGGCGGAAGCTGGTTCTGACAGTGGTTCACTTAAAGCTGAGAGATTGCTCCCAGGATTCTATGCGACTGAGCCATGGCGAAGTGGTGCCAAAGTACTGGCGGTGTAGAGATGCACCCTATGAGTTCCTCCCTTCTGTTAAGCATACATTCCACAGCATGGAAGGCATTCAGCAGGATGCATATGGACTTCCCATACAGTGTCCCAAGAATGGCAACCATCCAGGCAGGGGCGGTCTAAGGTAATTTTATATGGTAAGCAAACATTATTTTGGCGCCCCCCCATGTAAAACAAATATACATTTATAATATCACAATACCATTAGTAGTATTATATTGTATCAATGTATATACAATATATTATATTATACTACTAGCTGACCCGGCCACGCTTCGCTGTGGCTTTTTTATTCCTTTCTGGTTTTCCCTTCCCCCTCCTTCCATCCATCTTTTTTTTTCTTTCTCTCTCCTTCTTCTCTCCTTCCTTCCTTTTTTCTTCCTTTCTTCTCCTCTTCTATCCTTCTATTCTTTTATTTTCCGCTCCTTACTTTTCATGGGGCGTGTGGAGCTGGCCCTCGCTGGTGTTTCAGACACACGCTGGCACGGTTGTGGAAAGGGGGGGCTCTTCCGCAGCTTCTCTGCCGCTTGTGGTCCCGGGCCGCGTGGGCGGCGGCGTGGCAGCCTCCTCTGTCGCCTTCTAGGCCTCCTCCACCGCCTCGTAGCCGTTCCTGGACCTGGGCTGCGCATGCTCAGGCAGCAGCAGGGAGTTTTTTCGGCGGCGCAGCCGGCGCCGATCCCTGCTGCTGCCTGCAGCAGCTTCTGAGCATCTTGCGGACATTTTCAGCGCATGCTCAGAACTGCCGGAGCTGAAGTTCAGCTCCGGCAGTTCTGGGCATGCGCGAAAATGTCCGTGCATGCTCAGAAGCTGCTGCAGGCAGCAACAGGGAGTTCTGCTTCAGCGGCACAGCCGGCGTGGCGGCGCCCATCCATGATGGCGCCCCACGCGGCTGCGTAGGTTGCTTACATGGACGGACCGCCCCTGCATCCAGGAGAGAAATGGGGGAAGCCCTTGCTTAGACTGAGAGAGCAGACCGGTGGCGGGAACTCCTTGAGTGGGAAGCGCTTGGCCAAACAGCGGCTCAACAGGGGACGCCGGGAATGGCAAATATTTTAAGGAGATTAAACATCAAAGCCAGAGGATGAATTATTTAGAGTGGTCCCAGGGAGTTGTGCAGGGAACAGGGGGGGCATTAAGCAAAGCGAAGGAAGGAAGGGAGGAAGGGAGGCCAAAGAGAGAGGGAGGCTGCTGGTACTGAGGCTGCGTTGGGGGATCCTTCTCCTCCAAAGCAAGGAAGGAAGGGAGGGAGGGAGGGAGGGAGGGAGGAAAAGGGGAAGGGGAAGGGGAAGGGAGGGAGGCCAAAGAGAGAGGGAGGCTGCTGGTACTGAGGCTGCGTTGGGGGATCCTTCTCCTCCAAAGCAAGGAAGGAAGGAAGAGGGGAAGAAGAAAGGGAAGGGAGGGAGGCCCAGAGAGAGAGAGAGAGAGAGAGAGAGAGAAAGAGAGAGAGAGAGAGATGCTGCTGCTGGTACTGAGGTACTGAGGGGCTCCTTCTCCTCCAAAGGAAGGAAGGAAGGAAGGAAGGAAGGAAGGAAGGAAGGAAGTGAAGGAAGGAAAAGGGGAAGAGGAAAAGGAAGGAAGGGAGGGAGGCCAAAGAGAGAGAGAGAGAGAGAGAGAGAGAGAGAGAGAGAGAGAGATAGATACTGGTACTGAGGTACTGAGGGGCTCCTTCTCCTCCAAAGGAAGGAAGGAAGGAAGTGAAGGAAGGAAGGAGGGAAAAGGGGAAGAGGAAAGGGAAGGGAGGGAGGGAGGCCAAAGAGAGAGAGAGAGAGAGAGAGAGAGAGAGAGAGAGAGATACTGGTACTGAGGTACTGAGGGGATCCTTCTCCTCCAAAGGAAGGAAGGAAGGAAGGAAGGAAGGAAGTGAAGGAAGGAGGGAAAAGGGGAAGAGGAAAGGGAAGGGAGGGAGGGAGGCCAAGAGAGAGAGAGAGAGAGAGAGAGAGAGATACTGGTACTGAGGTACTGAGGGGCTCCTTCTCCTCCAAAGGAAGGAAGGAAGTGAAGGAAGGAAGGAAAAGGGGAAGAGGAAAGGGAAGGGAGGGAGGGAGGCCAGAGAGAGAGAGAGAGAGAGAGAGAGAGAGAGAGATACTGGTACTGAGGTACTGAGGGGATCCTTCTCCTCCAAAGGAAGGAAGGAAGGAAGGAAGGAAGGAAGGAAGGAAGGAAGGAAGGAAGGAAGGAAAAAAGCAAGGGAGGAGGGGAAGGAAGGACAGGGAATGGGAGAGGGAAGGGAGGAAGGAAGGAAAAAAGCAAGGGAGGAGGGGAAGGAAGGACAGGGAAAGGGAAGGGGAGGGAGGAAGGCAGAGGAAGGACAGGGAAGAAGGAAGGAAGGAAGGAAGGAAGGAAGGGAAAAAGCAAGGGAGGAGGGGAAGGAACGACAGGGAAGGGGAGAGGGAAGGGAGGAAGGAAAAAAGGAAGGAAAAAAGGAAGGGGGAAGGGAAGGAAGGAAAGGGGCAAGGGAGGGAGAAGGGAAGGAAGAGGAAGGACGGGGAAGAGAGAAGGTAGGAAGAACGGAAGGAAGGGAAAAAAAGAAGGGAGGAAAAGAGGAAGGGGAAAGGGAAGGGAGGAAGGAAGGAAGGAAAGGGAAGAAGGAAGGGTACGGTAGGATAGGGAAGGGGAAGGGGGGAAAGGAAAGAAGGAAGGAAAGAAAAGGGGGAGGGGGAAAGGGAAGGAGGGGGAGGAAGGAAGAGGAAGGAAGGGGAAGGGGAAGAAGGAAAGAAGAAAGGGTAGGATAGGGAAGGGGAAGAAGGGAGGAAGGAAGGAAGGGTAAGGGAAGGAAGAGAAGAGAAGGGAAAGAGAAGGAAGAAAAGGAGGGAAGGGGAAAGGGAAGAAAAAGGGGGAGGTGAAGAGAGGAAGGAAGGAAAAAATGAAGGAAGGGGAAAGAAGGGGAAGAAGAAAGGGTAGGGAAGGGAGGAAGGAAGGAAGGAGAAGGAAAGGAGGGAAAGGTAAAGAAAGGAAGACAAACCCTGGGAGGCAATCTTGTTGGGAAGGGCTATTTCGTTGATGTTTAGGAAGGTTTTGGTCCAGTGTTTTCCAACCTGGCTAATAATCTGTCATCTATATATGTGAAGGCGTGGCTAATGCCACCTGTGTATAAGACTTTAAGTTGCAAGGTTTAAACTATTGGATTATGTTTCAGCTAGTCTGTTTAGTGTTGTTAAGTATTGGTTGCATTGATTGGTTCTTTAGAGCTGTCAATCATCGTTAAGTTTGTTTTTCCTCCCCCTTGAGACTTTGGAAATCTAGCTGTCTCTTTAGATTTTGCCTGCATCTCTACAGAAGAGGACGTGTTAGAGGGTTTGCCAGCCAGGCCTCAGTCAGGCATTCTCTAGCACCAATTCTTCATATCTTGATTCATTCTGCATATCCAGCACACCTGGATGGGACTGTGGAATCTCAAGCGCCTTCAACTAGTCATTTGGCACCAAGAGGAAGGCTCCGTGCCTTCAATATAGGCCATTTGACCGGGGCTAAGAGAGTTCTCACCTCAAAGCCATTGAGAGGGAGAGAATTTGGAAAGCCATCCGGCTGAAAGCTTCCTGGACCCAAACAACTAAAGAACTGTAATGTATATTTTATTTTATCCCTGTTTGGAGAACTAAGTTTAATACCTCAACAAGATAACTCCTTTTGTGAACAATAAAGCCTGTTTGAGTTATCTAAGGTGACTGGTTTGGTCCTTGAGAGTTCCAGTTCTCTATGGGAAGGCAAGAAGAAGTCCCCTGGGAAGAGATGTCACGTCCTTGTTCCTATTCTAAGTCAAAGACCCCAGGCGCGTCTTCACAATATATATAAAAATGTTATTATAAGCATATAGGCAACAAAACCATGCTAGGCAGACACACAAAAATAGCCCACATACACTCACACCCCTACTCGCTAAGTTTCCAGCTAAAAACCCCCAATAAAAACAACAACAATGGCCAAAAACCCATAAAAACCTCTGGGACTACGTATCCCAGAAACCCCTGCGGCCACCACAGCTTCTAAACTCCCCCTCCCAAACTAAACAAAACAAAACAAACCCCTAATGGCTCCAATAAGTGGCGTGCTAACGCAAGCCCCAAGACAGGGCTAGCCTCGCGCCAAATGTCCTCCCAAGGCGCGCGCCAAAGCGGAACATGGAGAGGACGCCCGGCACTGCGGCGGAACAGCAGGCCAAGCCCCGGCAGCGCGGGAAGGGGGCGAGGCCCGTCCCGGGCGCAGGAAGGACGAGAAAGAGGAGGAGGAGACAAGATGGCGGCGGGAAGGGAGGCTCGGGTAGAGGGCTGGCCGCAATCTTGGATCCGTTGCATCGGGCCCCGGGCGGGCGGCCTCCATGACGGGCCCGGCAGGGCAGGGGCAGGAGGAGGCGGTGCCGGGGGCAGCAGCAGGGGAGCCACGCCCCTCCCCTCCCCACCAGGCCCTCTCCCTTCCCGCTGCCATGGGGGTGCCTTGAGGGGGAGCCTCTCGGAGGTTGGGGCAGGCTTGGCCAGGCCAAGGAGCGCCCTGGTGGGCCTTCTCTCAGGGGGCAGAGACTCCCCTCGCGACCCATTCAAGCACCCTCCCCTCAGTGTGCTTGGGACATTTCGATCCAGCCTGAGTCTACACTGCGATATAATCCAGTTCAAAGCAGATAATCTGGATTTTATGTGGCAGTGTAGATCCAGACTATATTGTTGTATGAATGCAGTTTGGCACAACTTTAATTGCATTGGCTCAATGGTGTGAAATAATGGAAATTATAGTTTTGCAAAGTACGGTATTTAGCCTTCAGTTCCAAATGACAACTCCCTTGATTGCCTAGCATCGGGCCAGGGGAGTTAAAGTGGGCTCAAATGGCATTAATTTGACAGTGCAGCTCCACCTTAGGGGAGGAATAATGTGCGGGGCAGAAACACCTTTGCCTTTGCACATCTCTTCCCTTTGGCCAGGCGGCTGCTCCTTTAAGCCAGGCCCCGGCTGACAATGTGCATCTTGATGAGGCCAATGCGACCCTACAAGGGGAAGCGCATGGTGAGTTAATGCTGCCAGTTTGCATGATGGCTGGAGCTTGAGATGACATTTATCTTCTGGAGTGAGCCTCCTGACGTTATCCCAAGTGGCAGAGCCACTAGTGGACTGGCAAGTGTTCACTCAGGAGTGAAGAGGAAGGCCCGATCGGAGGAACGGCCCAAAAGGGACCCTTTCGTCCTTCGTTATAACAGTCACAGGCACAAAAGGAAACAATAATAATAATACATCACACAGTCCTAAGCGCTAGGGAAGCATTCGACTTGTGATTTTGTGATAGGAAATCCAGCATATAGATCTCGTTTGCTGTTACATACTGTGGTTTTATGTCAGTAAAATAATAATAATAATATATTTAACTAGCTGTACCCGGCAGGCGTTGCTGTGCCCTATTTAGGAGATGCGAGAAAGTCTGAGTATGTAAGGGGTTGGAATTGATGTTACTTATGGTCTTGGTGGGGTCATGGCTGTGTTGTTGTGGGTTGTTTTGGTGGGTGGGATGTTGGAGTCCTGGGGAGTTGTCGGTGTGTGGTGTTCCTGGCGTTCTGCAGAGCTTGTGGATATACAATGTTTTTTGTCTTTCCGTCTGCTGTGTTGATGTAGAGGTTCAGTGGTTTCCCAACTCTGGAGCACGCTACGTAGAGTTGTCTGTGGGAGAAGCATTCTGTGTCAAAGTCTATGCAGATTTGCAGTGTTTGTCCTTGAGCCTTGTTTATGGTGATGGCAAACGCTAGTGTAGTGCAGTGTCTTTCTGTTCTGGCGTTTGTTCTGCCCTTTTTTGTGTGATGTACTGTATGTAGCGTTGCGAGTGTGTCGTCCAATGCTGTTCTTTTTAGGGTCAGCTTATGCCTGTGTGGAAGGAAGGAATGGCATACAAATGGGTTGAGCAGTAGACGCAAGGTTGTGTTATGTGCGTATTGGGTTGTGTGTAGCTATTACTTCTGTGTTATTCTGGGGGTATGTGTTTGTCAGTGGTGCCTGTGTCCCTGGTGCCCTATTTGTCTCCCTCCTAGATCTTGGCCATGGCAGTTTAACCCTCAACTGAAATCACTCAGCATTTGAAGTGGCTTTGCCCACCGTTACTATGGTAACTGATATTGGCCAATGGGTTTCGCTGGCGGCCGCAGAGGATGCTGGGAAATGTAGTTTTTTAATCGTTGTTTTGGGGGCCTTCTAGGTTTTGCTAAAAACCTTCGTTGCCTGAGGCCTATTTTTGTTGCCAAATTTGGTGTCTCTGCCTTGTAAGGTTTCTCTGCCTAGGACGGTCGTTCAATGACGACTCTTCCTTTATATATATAGATATCCACCTCTTCTTATGGCTCAAAGTGGCACCCAACGTACACATATTAAAAGGCATAAAATGCTCATTATAGCAATTCCACACAATTATAACAATTCCACACAATTATAACACTATGTATCAAAATTTGAAGAAAAAAAGAGCCCTGTTCCTGGTGTGAAAGTGTTATTTCCTGTTTCATTGTGTGGCCCTTATTCTGAAAGTAGTTGTTGTATTCCAAAACTTTGGTTTTTTAAATGGCTGCCACAAAGTATGTCTCGATCAGATAAACTAGACCAGTGTTCCCCAACCAGTGTGCCGTGGCACACTAGTGTGCCGTGGCACTAGTGTGCCGTGAGCGATTATCAGGTGTGCCGTGGGAAATGGGAACCTCCAACACCCTTTCTTCCCCCTCCTGCCAAACACTTTTCCTTCTCCACTCGGGCTCCCTTCTTCCCAGCCTCGCTCTGCTCGCTTTGCAGAGTCTGCGCAGTAGCGCCCGCACGGGTCACGCCTCCCTCCCTCCCCCCTCCCCTCCTGAACACGCTCGCGCTGCCCCTTCGGATCAAAATGGCGGCAGAAGCGGCAGTGTAGAAGAAAAAGTGAGTGTTCGGCAGGAGGGAGAAGAAAGGGCGCGAAGGTGAAGGGGGAGGAAGAGGTCTCTGTCGAAAGCTGCTATGGGCAAAGTTGGACCTTCCAGGTGTTTAGGACTCCAACTCCCTCCATTCCTAGCAGCCTCAGGCCCTTTTCCTTTCCCCCCCTAAGCAGGAAAGGGCCTCAGGCTGTTAGGAATGGTGGGAGTTGGAGTCCAAAGCACCCAGAGGGCCGGAGTTTTCCCATGCCTGTTTGAGGGACCTTAAAGTGGTGAGCCTCCTTCCAACATTGTGATTCTGGGTAGAAAACAAACAACAACATAACATAACATTGTCTGAGTCCACAGTGCTCTCTGGGTGTAGGTGAACTACAACTTCCAAACTCAAGGTCAATTCCCAAGCAAACCATTTCAGTACTTTCTGTTGGTAATGAGAGTTCAATATGCCAAGTTTGGTTCAATTCCATTGTTGCAAGAGTTCAGGATGCTCTTTGAGTGTGTGTTAACTATAAATCCCAGAAACTAACTCCCAAATGTCAAGGTCTATTTTCCCCAAACTCCATCTGTGTTCACATTTGGGCATATTGAGTATTCATGCCAAGTTTGGTCCTGATCCAACATTGTTTGAGTCCACAGTGCTCTCTGGATATAGGTGAACTACAACTCCAAAACCCAAGGCCAATGCCCACCAAACTCTTATAGTATTTTCTCTTGGTTATGGGAGTTCTGTGTGGGAAGTTTGTGTCTTTCTGCATTCCTGCCAGGATATCTATGTTGTGTTCATCAAAACAGGTCCAGGTTTCACACTGAGTGTATAAGTACATTTAAAAGCATATTAACTATATGTATGACTGGGTTAGGGTGTCGTTTTGTGTCATTTTGGTTGGTGGTGTGCCCCAGGATTTTGTAAATGTAAAAGGTGTGTCGCGGCTCAAAAAAAGGTTGAAAAACACTGGCATAACAGACTAGAACCATATAACGCAGTTCAATGCTGTTCGAACGGCATTATACAGTTGGCGTAGAACCGTATAATACACTTTGGGCGGCATTATATGGTCAGCCTGGATCCGTATAACACGGTCCCCAGGACTTTGCATATCGGATTGCCCTAGGTGGCTCTTTAAGGGAAAAGGAAAAAAGGAAGGAAGGAAGGAAGGAAGGAAGGAAGGAAGGAAGGAAGGAAGGAAGGAAGGAAGGAAGGAAGGAAGAACTTATTTTTGAAAAAGTGCCTGACACCAGAGGGCAGTGTTTTTATAGTAATAATTAGGAAGGATCTCTCTTATGCGCTTCGGCAAAAATGAAAGTCCTACACATTTCCCCTAAAAAACAAATTATGACATGCTACATAGTCCTGGATCTATTGCACATTGAATCTGCATTGTATGATCATTATAGACCCATATAATGCGGTTCAATGCAGTTAACTGTAGACCCATACAATTCAGTTGGATGCAATGAGACCCATCTAATGAAGTCCGAGGCAATGAGACCCATATAATGCAGTTCAGTGCAATGAGACCCATCTCATGCAATGCAGTTACACACATATAATGCATTTCAATGCAATTAAACCCATATAATGTATTTCAATGCAATAAAACCCATATAATGCGTTTCAATGCAATTAAACCCATATAATGCATTTCAATGCAATAAAACCCATATAATGCAGTTCAATGCAATTAAACCCATATAATGCATTTCAATGCAGTTAAACCCATATAATGCATTTCAATGCAGTTAAACCCATATAATGCGTTTCAATGTAATTAAACCCATATAATGCAGTTCAATGCAATAAAACCCATATAATGCAGTTCAATGCAATTAAACCCATATAATGCATTTCAATGCAATTAAACCCATATAATGCAGTTCAATGCAGTTAAACCCATATAATGCATTTCAATGCAATTAAACCCATATAATGCATTTCAATGCAATAAAACCCATATAATGCAGTTCAATGCAGTTAAACCCACCTAATGCAATTCAATGCAATTAAACCCATATAATGCATTTCGATGCAATTAGGCCCATATAATGCATTTCAATGCAATTAAACCCATATAATGCAATTAAACCCATATAATGCATTTCGATGCAATTAGGCCCATATAATACAGTCTGATGCAGTTAAACTCATATAATGCCCTTTGATGCAATTAGACACGTATAATGCTGTTCAATGCAATTAGACCCATATAATGCAGTCCGATAAAATTAAACCCATATAATGCCCTTCAATGCATTTATTTATTTATTTACATCATTTCTATTCCGCCCTTCTCACCCCGCAGGGGACTCAGGATGGATTACAATGTACATTGTATCAAGGAAGCCAAAAAGGTTCACTACTCTTCCTTGATAGAGTCAGCCAGTTCACGCCCAGCTCAACTTTTTAAAATAATTCGGTCATTGACCACAATTTCGACGGTCCCAAATGATAGGGATTTGGCTCCTACAGCTGAGGCATTCCAGAACTTTTTCGCCGACAAGATCTCGACTCTCCGCCGGGATATCCCAGCCACTCTTGATACAGTACGTGAACTCGAGACCCGCCGCCACGGGCGGGCCCACCTTCACCGTTTCCAACTGCTGGACGCAGCAGCTGTCGATAAGTTGCTTGCTGCAGCTAGACCAACTACCTGCTCCTCGATCCGTGCCCCTCCTGGCTTGTTAGATCCTGTCGGGAGGGGTTACGAGGCCCCCTGGGAAAGATTATCAATTGCTCCCTTGAGCAAGGAGTGTTCCCAGGGGGTTTGAAAGAGGCAATGGTAAGACCGCTGCTGAAGAGGCCGAATTTAGATCCTTCGGCTCCCTCCAATTACCGGCCTGTGTCCAATTTGCCTTTTTTAGGCAAGGTAATTGAGAGGGCAGCAGCGGATCAGCTGCAGCAGTACTTAGAAGACACAGCTGGACTCGATCCCTTCCAGTCCGGCTTCCGTATTGGGCATGGGACGGAGACCGTGCTTGTCGCCATTACAGACCAACTTCGCCGCCAGCTGGACCAGGGTGGGTCAGCCCTGCTCCCCCTGGCCCAGCTGGCCCGCGACTTTGGTCTGGAGTGTTATCAGTATGCGGATGACACCCAGCTCCTGCTGAGAATGGACGGCAGGCCGGACACCGTACCCGATTGTTTCCATCAATGCCTCGAAGCCGTGACTGGATGGCTGCGTGCCAGCCGGCTGAAGGTGAACCCGTCGAAGACGGAGATCTTGTGGCCTGGTCGACCTGGGCTGAATGAGTGCCGGTTGCCTACCCTGGATGGCGAGCAACTCAGCCCGTCATCTTTGGTTAAGAGCTTGGCTGTTAGATTGGACTCCTCACTGACCATGGAGGCCCAGGTCTCCATGGTCAGCGGGACGTCGTTCTTCCACCTACGACAGGCTAGGCGACTGGCCCCCTACCTGTCCAGGGCCGACCTGGCCACGGTGATCCAAGCGACGGTCATCTCGAGATTGGACTACTGTAACGCCCTCACGTGGCCTTCCTTTGTCGACAATCCGGAAACTCAAGCTGGTGCAGAATGCCGCGGCTCGCTTGCTGGTGGGAGCACCAGTGAGGGGAGCACATTACTCCCATCCTCCGGCAACTGCACTGGCTCCTATTGAGTACCGGATTGCCTTCAAGGTGTTGGATTGAACCTTTCAGGCCTTGCACGGTCTAGGGCCTGTGTACCTGAGGGACCGCCTTACCCCGTACGTTCCCCCGAGATCACTGCGCTCGGAAGAGCAAAATTTGTTGGTTATACCATCGTCCCGCTCCTGTCACCTGTCCAGTACAAGACAGAGAGCTTTCTCTGCGGCGGCTCCAGCACTCTGGAACTCGCTCCACATTCGAGGGTCCCTGAACTCCTCCCTTTCCGAAGGGAATGTAAGACGGCCCTCTTCAGACTGGCATTTGGGTAATCTTAAGCCGCTGGGCCCGTCTCGCTCAGTAGGAATCGTGGACTGTTCTACTATGGTTACGTACCGAGTTTTTATTGTATGTTTTTATGATATGTTTTATGATGTGTTTATTACTGTATCGTTGTTTTATTGTGTACCTACATTTTGTGATCCGCCCCGAGCCTGCTGGGAGGAGCGGAATATAAAACTGAATAATAAATAAATAAATAAATAAATACATATACATGGCAAACATTCAATGCCATAGACACACAACATATATAGGCAGACACTCAGAGGCTATTTAACATTCCAGCTTCTGGCCACCAGGGGAGCTGTCGCTTCCTCATTCTTTGCATACTTCCTGGAGATTTTTATGGCCTCGTAAATCAGTTAAATTAGCCTCCCCACAAAGTGGTACCTACATTTCCTATTTGTCAAGTGCAACTGTCTTTCGGGTTGCCAAGGTCAACAACAAGCTACACAATTTTGGTCGGGAGCTCACTCCGACCTGGGCTGGCTTCAAACTCATGACCTTTAGACACATATAATGCAGTTTGGTGCAATTAGACCCATATCATGCAGTTCAATGCAATAATATCCAAATAATGCATTTGGATGCAATTAGGCTCATATAATGCAGGTTGATGCAGTTAGGCCCATATAATGTAGTTCAATGCAATTAAACCCATACAATGCATATAATGCAGTTTAATGCAATTACGCTAATATAATGCAGTTTTGTGCAATTAGGCCCATGTGCACCCAGGCCCCCATAGCATTGTGTGAGCAATTCCTCTTCCGTAAGTTGGACATGCAATGCAATTCCACTCTGGCTGATAAATCCTGGGATGTTGTTGCCCCAAAAAGCATCCCATCCCCCAAGTTCTTGCGTTGCATCTTTCTCTAATGGCATGCCCCATAAAAGAGCTCTCTCATGTCCTTATTAAAAGCCCATAACAACAAAGAGATGCCCCCCAAACGGGTGCTGAAGCATCAGAAATCTCCGCCAGACTCTCTCTTGGGGGGATCCCTTCCCAGACAGAAATGCTTCCCGCTTCTCCGAAAGTCGAAAGCCCTTCAACTCGGCAGGAGGCCCAAAGCCTTGGGAAAAGACAGTCTCACTGAAATGCGCCTCTGGTTTGATGCTTTGTAAAAAGAGCCTGTCCTGGGAGGCATCTGCGCCGTAGAACGAAGGCACTTTGGCATCGCTTGAGCTGCCCGGGCTCAGTGCTATGGGATCCTGGGAGTTGCAGTTTTGCAAGGCCTTTGCCTGCCGAAGAAGACTGGCACCTCACCAAACTGCAACTCTCAGGATTCCATAGATTCAGCCTGGATCTACAGGCTGAATCAATGGAATTGGGCTGGAAGTCAGCCTGAAGAAAAGGGAAGTCCTCTACCAGCCCGCACTACAGGAAGAACACCATCATCCCCACGTCAGCATAGGCACATCTGTGTTTAAGTCTGTTCAGCAGTTTGGAACTGCGTTATATGCTCAATGTGGACCCATATAATGCAATTCAGACTATATTCTATGTGTCAACATTGGCCATACAGTTTAAAACCACATTATATGGTCAATGTAGACTCTTATCATGCAATCCAATGCAGTACAATTCAGACCTATATAATGCTGTTCAAACTATATTATATGGGTCTACACTGGTCATATAGTACAGTTTGAAACTGCATTATGTGGTCAATGTAGACCCATTTAATACAGTTCAATGCAGTACCATTCAGACCTATATAATGCTGTTCAGACTATAATAAATGGGTTTGCATTACCATATAGTACAGTTTGAAACTGCATTCTATGGTCAATATAGACTCATATAATGCAGCTCAGTGTAGACCCATGTAATGCAGTTCAATGCAGTTGAGACTGCATTATATAGGTCTATAGTGACAAT
Organism: Anolis apletophallus; assembly: GCA_030556195.1. Lineage (NCBI taxonomy): Eukaryota > Metazoa > Chordata > Lepidosauria > Squamata > Anolidae > Anolis > Anolis apletophallus. The sequence goes on along the minus strand of JARBWK010000014.1, from coordinate 46,585,061 downwards.
ATAAATACAGTTTGAAATTGCATTATGTGGTCAAGGGCTATGGCAGATCACGAAGAAGAAGACGGCATATATATACGCTATCGTACTGATGGTAGCTTGTTCAACTTAATCCGTCTGAGGGCTCGCACTAAGGCTCTAAACTATCTAGTCCGTGAGCTGCTTTTTGCTGCTGCTGCTGCCCTTGTTGCCCATTCGAAAGCAGCCCTGCAGCGCCTCACATCCTGCTTTGCAACAGCTGCAGAGCTGTTTGGGCTGGAAGTCAGCCTGAAGAAAAGGGAAGTCCTCTACTAGCCCGCACTACAGGAAGAACACCATCATATCCACGTCAGCATAGGCGAATCTGTGCTAAAGTCTGTTCAGCAGTTCACCTCCCTGGGAGGAATCATCTCTTCAGATGCCAAGATTGATAAAGAGAGAGATCACAGATTAGCAAAGGCATAGAGTGCATTCGGAAGGCTGGAGTCAACAAGCACCTGAGGCAAAGCACCAAAATCAGTGTGTACAGAGCTATCGTACTGTCTATTCTCTTATATGGGTCTGAAACATGGGTCACCTATCGCCAACACCTGCGACTCCTCGAATGCTTTTTATCAGCGCTGTCTTTGCACAATCCTAAATATACACTGGACCGACTATGTGACGAATGTTGCTGTCCTTAAGCAAGCAGGGATCACCAGCATTGAGGCCATGCTATTGAGAACACAGCTGCGCTGGGCAGGGCACGTCTCTAGGATGGAGGACCACCGCCTCCCAAAGATACTACTCTATGGTGAACTCGCCATGGGTCAGCACAAGAGAGGCGCCCCCAAAAAGAGTTATAAGGACTCCCTGAAACAACATCTCAGGCTCGGCCAGATTGATCACCAACAATGGTCCACCCTGGCCTCACATCGGGAGGCATGGAGACGCACTATCCACAATGCTGTGGCTCTTTTGAGAAGACACGGCGAACGGGTCTTGAAGAGAAACGACAACGCAGAAAGAACCGCAACTTGGAAACAACATCACCCAAGGAGACTTTCTGCTGTGCTTTCTGTAACCAGACTTGCCTATCTCGGATTGGCCTTTTTAGTCATCAACACGCTTGCAGAAAGCATGGGATCAGGCCCGGATTAACACTTTTTTGCGCCCTAGGCCACAGTTTGGAATTACGCCCCCTTTAAGCCAACTTCCTGCCACCTCCAAGGTCCCCATTCCCACCGGCTGGAAAGCTCCACTGTGCTCTGAAGGTCTCCTCGAGAGTCGGGAGGATTGGGGAGAGCACAGTAGGTGCAAACTCGCTCTAAAGCTGGGCACAATAGAGTGAGAGCGAGAGAGAGCGTGCGCGCGAGAAAGAGCGTGTGCGCGGGAGAGAGGGAGCGCATGCATGCGAGAGAGAGCGCGCGAGAGAGTGCATGCGAGAGAGCGTGATAGAGAGCGAGAGTGCGCAAGAAAGAGAGAGAGAGTGAGACACAGAGAGAGAGCGCGCGAGAGAGAGCGAGAGTGAGAGAGAGTGAGTGAGAGAGAGAGAGCGCATGCGCGAGAGAGAGCAAGAGAGAGCGCATGAGAGAGAGAGAGAGAGAGAGAGAGAGAGAGACGGAAGGGACAGAGCAGAGACTTTGCCAGGAGAAGGAGCGAGGAGGGGCATGAGAAAGGGGGAAAGAGGGGCGCAGACCAGTTTTGGGTTTTTTTGGTCTGCCCCCCCCCGGCTTGCGCCCCTAGGCCATGGCCTCGTTGGCCTTATGGGTAAGCTGGGCATGCGTGGGATGAGTCCTTCCTGAATCTTCGTTCGCGAAGAAAAGCCAAGAGATGTGGTCAATGTAGACCCATTGACTGCAGTTCAATGCAGTTGAGACTGCATGATATAGGTTGTCACTGACAGGGGTGGACTAAGGTAATTTAAAATGGTAAGCGAACATTATTTTGGCGCCCCCCTCGCTCTCCGGCCTCGTGGAGCGTGCTCATGCACGCCGAGCGAGCATGCGCTGGGCCAGGTAGTTCTGCGTGTGTGCCATTGCTGCGGAGGGACTCCAGATGGACCGAGATACCAATCGCCCTAAGTGAGGCCGAAAAGGAGGAACCTTTTGCAGCCGGGCCGGAGCCGGAGCCCCTTTGCAGCAATGGCACATGCATGGAACCTGGCGGCCAGATGCGCCCCTGACTACGTGGCGCCCTAAGCGGGTGCTTACTTTGCTTAATGCTAAATCCGCCCCTGGTCACTGACCATATAAATACAGCTTGAAACTGCATTATATGGTCAATGTACACCCATTTAATGCACCCACAGAATGCCATTCTACATTATATGGGTCTGTGCGGAAATTCTAAACTTCCAAACTTCATTATATGGCAGTATAGTTCCAATTTGGGCCATGGTGGTTCAAGTGGTGCCACACTGCATTCAATCAACCATGTAGACGTAGACGCAAGAGCCGATATGCCCAAGAAGGACCTTGCAAAGCCGAAGCTTTCTGGGGAGCATCCAAACCCCGAACTCCTTCCAAAGGAGCGAGAGAGAGAGAGAGAGAGAGAGAGAGAGAGAGAGAGAGAGAGAGAGAGAGAGAGAGAGAGAGAGAGGCTCTGAAGCCAGAGAAGAAAACAGGCCGCCACAAAGCGCTGGGGGCCCCAAATGCATTTGATACACAGCTTTCCTATTTTTCAAAACCCGGCTTGAGAGGAGCCGCCTGGCCTCGGGCAGCGGAGGCCTTCATGCTGGGAATGTGGCGGGGAAATGCGTCAGCGTTGGGGGGATTAATACAGATTTCCAGTTCTCTGCCCTCAGGATCCAATGCAAGGCCGCCGCCTTTGCCCGGGCCCACGGGGGAGAAAGGCCCCGGGCCCCGAATGCAAATCACGCGTGGCTTTTATCAGTTCCGGGCTTGATCTCGCCTCCTTTTGCTGTTCTAATCATACCTTGCAATGTTATGGACTTATTCAAACGCCACCGAGCCTTTCTTGGGTGCGGGAAAACAAAACAACGGCTCCCAATTTCCTCTCCAGAACAAAACAATGACAGCTTATTTTTCCAAACTTGCTAAAGATTTATTGATTTGTCAATCGGGGCCCCCGGCGTTTGCTTTTCCTCCCCTTCGGGAAAGTTTGATAACACCGTGTGACAACAATTTTTGTTCCCAGGTTATAAGTGCCATTTCCTAATTAGTTCCGTCATTTTTTTTAAAAAAACATGGGAAAAGTGAATTAAACTGCACAAACTTTGTTTTTGGGTGACATCTTGGGACGTCCTGCTTGAGCACATTCTATTATATTACATACTAGCTTGGGGACCTGGCCCTGCCCGGGTTATTTGAGAAAGGCATTGTGTGCCCAGGTGGGTCCTTATCATTTGTTTATTTGGCTCGCAGTGGTCTCAGGAAGTGAGTGAAGGTACTTGAAGTCCCATCATCCATGGTCCATCCTCCTCCAAACCGCACCAGGACGTAGAGTGGGTCATGGGGGCTCTGTGTGCCAAGTTTGGTCTTGATCAGTCATTGGATGAGGTTGGCTGCAGTCTTGTGAAGTGAGTGGAGGTACTTCAAGTCCCATAATCCATGGTCCATCATCCTCCAAACTGCACCAGAATGTAGAGTGGGGTCATGGGGGCTTTGTGTGCCAAGTGTGGTCTTGATCAGTCAGTGGATGAGTGTTGCAGCAGTCTCGGGAGGTGAGTGGAGGTACTGCAAGTCCCATCAACCATGGTCCATCCTCCCTCAAACTGCACCAGGAAGTAGAGTGGGTCTTGGGGGTTCTGTGTGCCAAGTTTGGTCTTGTTCTCTCATTGTTTGGGGCCGCAAAGTGTTTTGGCCTTAAACTCCCACCATGCCTGACTGCCTCAGGCCTTTGCCTTGTCCCCCTCTGCCAGTTTAGACGGTCGGAATGTCCGTGTTGGCGACTGCCTCAGGCCTTTGCCTTATCCCCCTCTGCCAGAGTATCGGAATGTTGGTGGTGCTGGCCAATCAGAGGCGTTATGTCTCTGATTGGCAAGGAAGGCGGGTGCGAGGAGGATGAGGCGGAGGGAAGCCCCGCCTCCGGGGCTGCTGCCGGGCATGTGCGGGTGGCGGGAGGGCGCGAGCGCCTCTGCCTCCTTCCCCAATGTTCCTGGGTGCTGGCTCTGAAAAGCCATGGGGCTGGGAAGGGGCCTGGGAGCGGTTCCCTGGGTTCCCAGCTGGACAAGGGCACCGAGCCGGGCCTGGGCGAGGTCTTGCTGGCCCTCCGCATGCAGCGCATCAAGGAGGCTGGCGACATCACCCGCTTCCGGGAGCGCGGGGGGCTGGCACCACTGCTGAGGGTCCTGGCCGGCGCCTCCAGGCCCCGCCGCACCCTCGACCTTGCCCTCAGCATCCTGGGCAACTGCTGCACCGAAGGCGGGAGCTGGGCCCCCGTGCGCCAGCTGGGAGGCATCCCGCCCCTCGGTGAGTGAGGAGAGGCAGGCGGAAAGAAGGAATGGGGGGGGGGGTGCGGTAGAGGTTGGTTTGGGGGTGTAATTCCAAAGTGTGACCTAGGGCGCCAAAAGGGGTTAATCCGGGCCTGCATCTATCCTCTGTTTGTCAGCGTGGCCCCATCTCCTCACAGAGGTCCAAGCAATGCCAGCTTGCAGCAATTCGCAGAAGGAAGCGGAGATGCCGTACATAGACAGAAATCCTTTGAATTAAGCGACTGAGGGGGAAAAGAAAAGGGCCTGAGGCTGTTAGGGATGGTTGGAGTTGAAGTCCAAAACTCCCCAACTTTGCCCATGCCTGATCTATAGGGCAGTCGTGCCAAAACAGGGAGCCTCCTGCCACAGGATGGCGTCTTTGCTCCACAAAATCCTTGCCAGAAGCTGTTTGAAGCTCCGGAAAAGATTGCGCTCTTTTGCGCAGCTTCATTGGGTGCCAAACCCACCCAAAATAAGGGACCCAAGACCCACAGAATAAGCATTTTTGGAAACCTTACCGCGCACCCTCATGATGCAACTCGGGGAGGGTTGCTTTCTCAAGTCTGGAGCCCGTCTTGACTTCCAAGAGATTGCAAAACACAGCTGAGAGCTCCCATCTCCGGCCAGGAAATGCTCAAAGGTGAACTTCGAAAGCATATCTTCTGACCCAAGGAAATCCTTTCCAGTCTGCAAAAGTCCTAACAAAATGTTTCCCAATAGAACTTTTTGGAAAGATTCCCAGTCAACTGTTAGTGATCGCGGTTTCATGCTACCTGTTGCAGCAGGTGCCTACAGACTTGTGTGGCCCAGTCTGTGTATATGTGTTTTGTGTTTGCATATATGTGTTTATATGTGGGCCATCTTTTTGCTTTTTTTTGGCCTTTTAAGTCCCTTCTGCTGTGTTTTTTTATGAGTGATGGTCACTTGCTGGCCCGATAGGTGTCTTGTGTCTAAATTTGGTGCCAATTCGTCCAGTGGTTTTTGAGTTATGTTCATCCCACAAACAAACATTAAAATTTTATTGATATAGATTTCCAGGCTGTGCCCTCCCAGGGCTGACTGGTCCTTCACTCTTGAATAATAATAATAATAATAATGGCTTTTCTTCGCGAATAAAGATTCAGATTCAGGAAGGACTCATCCCATGCTTTCTACAAGCGCGTTGATGACTAAGAAGGCCAATCCGAGATAGGCAAGTCCGGTTGCAGAAAGCACAGCAGAAAGTCTCCTTGGGTGATGGTGTTTCCAAGTTGCGGTTTTTTCTGCGTTGTCATTTCTCTTCTAGACTCGTTCGGTGTGTCTTCTCGAAAGAGGCCGCAGCATTGTGGATAGTGCGTGTCCATGCCTCCCGATGTGAGGCCAGGGTGGACCATTGTTGGTGATCAATCTGGCCGAGCCTGAGATGTTGTTTCAGGGAGTCCTTATATCTCTTTTTTGGGGTGCCTCTCTTGCGCTGACCCGTGGCGAGTTCACTGTAGAGTAGTATCTTTGGGAGGCAGTGGTCCTTCATCCGAGAGACGTGTCCTGCCCAGCGCAGCTGAGTCCTCAATAGCATGGCCTCAATGCTAGTGATTCCTGCTTCCTCAAGGACAGCAACATTAGTCACATAGTCATTCCAGCTTATGTTTAGGATTGTGCAAAGAAAGCATTGGAGGAGTTGTAGGTGCTGGCGATAGGTGAGCCATGTTTCAGACCCATAAAGGAGAATAGACAGTACAATAACTCTGTACACACTGATTTGGGTGCTTTGCCTCAGGTGCTTGTTGCTCCAGACTCTTTTGTGAAGCCTTCCGAATGCACTCTATGCCTTTGCTAATCTGTGATCTGTTTATCAATCTTGGCGTCTGAAGAGATGATGCTTCCCAGGGAGGTGAACTGCTGGACGGACTTAAGCACAGATGTGCCTATGCTGACGTGAGGATGATGGTGTTCTTCCTGTGGTGCGGGCTGGTAGAGGACTTCCATTTTCTTCAGGCTGACTTCCAGCCCAAAGAGCTCTGCAGCTGCTGCGAAGCAGGATGTGAGGCACTGCAGGGCTGCTTCTGAATGGGCGACAAGGGCAGCATCGTCTGCAAAAAGCAGCTCACGGACTAGATAGTTTGGAGTCTTAGTGCGAGCCCTCAGGCAGCTTAAGTTGAAGAAGCTGCCATCAGTATGATAGCGTATGTATATGCCGTCTTCTTCTTTGAGTTCTGCCGTAGCCCTTTGGAGCATCGTGCTGAAGAAGATTGTAAATATAGGGTTGGTGCAAGAACACAACCTTATTTCACTCAGTTATTAGAAAGGGCTCTGAGAGAGCATCGCCGTATCTGACTTGACCGCGCTGGCCCTCATGTAGCAGGGTAATCCTAGACAGTTTCTTTTCTGGCCAATTGGGAACAAGGGAGGAGAAAAAGAAACAATCAAACTTGGACAATGTTAGTGCATGGCAAATTTGCTGTATAAAAAATGGTTGCACACAGTTTGGTTATGCATGTACTTTGGGGCACGAGCCCACATGCATCCAGTCTTGGCTTGGTCGTAATGAAAGCTCTGCTTCCTGGTGAGTCTCTAATCTGGATCTTTGATGGTTAGCATCATGCTCGCCAGGCCGAACGCCCCTTTAACTGCGGTCTACCTTTCGACTTCCCGATTCGCTTTCTTCCCTGTCCAAACCAGACATTGAAATCAGAAACACGTCGGCATGGATGAGCCTGACTTTGGTATCCAATGATATATTATCTTCCCATTTGAAGGTATATTTCCTCCTGAGCCTTCCTCTCCTTGAAGTCCCTTGTCTTTGCATTTAAAGGACCAAGTTCTCTTCCCAAAAAGCCTTCTTTTGTGGAAAACAACCCAAACCATGCGCCAAGCTCTTCCCCTTCTTCCTTCCCCATCATTTCCTTTTTTCCCTTCATCAACTTGTCGGACTGAGAGGCTCCGTTATTTGTCTATTTCACTCGAGCAGCTGTAGCTTATGATTATTTGTAACTGGGGCCCTGGGGCTGCTTCTGACATTACCTTTCGCGGGAGGGAAGGAAGGCTGGCCTGGAAAGCAGAAGAAGGGGAGAAGAAAGGAGCAGGAAGAGAAGAATGAAAAAGACATGTGTGTGTGTGTGCGCACGCGTGTTGCATCCGCCAGGCCTTTGCTTTTCTCCAGGACTCACCTTTGCCCTGTCTGGAGCCCAGGACACACCTGGCGGGGCATGGAAAGAGCGCGAAAGGTGGGAAAGGGAACTTACTTCAACATTAGGAAGAACGTCCTGAGAGTAAGAGCGGCTTGAGAGTAGAAGGTGCCTCTGCCTTGGAGTCTGGGGGTTTCTCCTGCTCTAAGGCCAGAGGGTCATCTGTTGGGAGGGCTTTGGTTGTGCTTTTCCTGGGTGGCCTTTAGTGGTCTCTTTCAATTCTAGGATTCCATGGCTCAATAATAATAATAATAATAATAATAATAATAATAATAATAATATCTCTCGGGATTATTTCGCGAACGAAGATTCTTTAGGAAGGACTCATCCCCCGCTTTTTACAAGCACGTTGATGACTAAAAAGGCCAATCTGAGATAGGCAAGTTCAGTTGCAGAAAGCACAGCAGAAAGTCTCCTTGGGTGATGTTGTTTCCAAGTTGTGATTCTGTCTGCGTTGTCGAGACTCATTTGGCGTGTCTTTATGAAAGAGGCTGAAGCATTGGGGATAGTGCGCCTCCATGCCTCCCGATGTGAGGCCAGGGTGGACCATTGTTGGTGATCAATCTGGCCGAGCCTGAGATGTTGTTTCAGGGAGTCCTTATATCTCTTTTTGGGGGCGCCCCTCGTCGCCTTCCTCCGCCTCCAGCCTAAGAATCCGCATGCGTCAGCTGGCGACACCACTGCGCTTGCGCCAGGGAAGGCTCCCAGACGACGCATGCGCGTAAGTGCTGTCTCCTTGATTGAAAGAGGAAGATTAGAGCATGCACTCTCTCCACTGCGGCATTCCTCGTTTGAACTTGGGCCATTGCCCCAGCGTATTGCTCCTGCGCTAGGGTTGCCACCCTATCTGCGAGCCAGATGCACTCATCAAAAGAGCCATATCTGGCTCCCGAGCCATAGGTTCCCGACCCCTGAAGTAGAGGCTAGAGGGCCATCTGTTGGGAGGGCTTGGATGGTGTCCTCCTACCTGGCATATCCTCAGGCCCGGATTAACCCCTTTTGGCACCCTAGGCCACACTTTGGAATTACGCCCCCAAACCAACCGCTACCACACCCCCACCTCCTCCTCCTCACTGTGCTGCGCTCCCTCCTTCCTTGAGACAGCGGCCCCGGGGGCGGGGCTTCCCTCATCCTCCTCGCGCCGTCCTTCCTTGACTCAAGAAAGGAGGGCATGCCGCGAGGAGGAGGCGGAGGGAAGCCCCCGGGCCGCTGCCAGGCATGTGCAGCAGTAGGGCGCGAGCATCTCTGCCTCCTCCGCCATGTTCTTGGGTGCCGCGCATGCCCGGCAGCGGCCCCGGGGGCTTTCCTCCGCCTCCTCCTCCTTGCGCCCTCCTTCCTTGACAAGGGGGCAGGGGCGATGGCGAGGGGGGCACCATTACCTCTTCCCCCGCCCCCTCACAGCGCTCTCGCCCCCCCCCTCCCCTGAGAGAGAGAGAGAGAATCATCTCCATGCCGCGCGTTGCGGTTTTGTTTCAACATTTTGGTCCGTGTGAACTGTGCCCCCACTTGGCTTGCTCCCCTAGGCCATGGCCTAGGGTGGCCTTATGGGTAATCCGGGTTAGGGTTAGGGTTAGGGTTAGCCATGGCCTAGGGTGGCCTTATGGGTAATCCGGGTTAGGGTTAGGGTTGGGGTTAGCCATGGCCTAGGGTGGCCTTATGGGTAATCCGGGTTAGGGTTAGGGTTCGGGTTAGCCATGGCCTAGGGTGGCCTTATGGGTAATCCGGGTTAGGGTTAGGGTTAGCCATGGCCTAGGGTGGCCTTATGGGTAATCCGGGTTAGGGTTAGGGTTAGGGTTAGCCATGGCCTAGGGTGGCCTTATGGGTAATCCGGGTTAGGGTTAGGGTTAGCCATGGCCTAGGGTGGTCTTATGGGTAATCCGGGTTAGGGTTAGGGTTAGCCATGGCCTAGGGTGGCCTTATGGGTAATCCGGGTTAGGGTTAGGGTTAGCCATGGCCTAGGGTGGCCTTATGGGTAATCCGGGTTAGGGTTAGCCATGGCCTAGGGTGGCCTTATGGGTAATCCAGGTTAGGGTTAGGGTTAGGGTTAGCCATGGCCTAGGGTGGCCTTATGGGTCATCCGGGTTAGGGTTCGGGTTAGCCATGGCCTAGGGTGGCCTGTTGGATAATTCGGGTTAGGGTTAGGGTTAGCCATGGCCTAGGGTGGCCTTATGGGTACTCTGGGTTAGGGTTAGGGTTAGCCATGGCCTAGGTGGCCTTATGGGTAATCCGGGTTAGGGTTAGGCATGGCCTAGGGTGGCCTTATGCGTAATCCGGGTTAGGGTTAGGGTTAGCCATGGCCTAGGGTGGCCTTATGGGTAATCCGGGTTAGGGTTAGGGTTAGGCATGGCCTAGGGTGGCCTTATGGGTAATCCAGGTTAGGGTTAGGGTTAGCCATGGCCTAGGGTGGCCTTATGGGTAATCCGGGTTAGGGTTAGGGTTAGCCATGGCCTAGGGTGGCCTTATGGGTAATCCGGGTTAGGGTTAGGGTTAGCCATGGCCTAGGGTGGCCTTATGCGTAATCCGGGTTAGGGTTAGGGTTAGCCATGGCCTAGGGCGGCCTTATGGGCAATCCGGGCCAGGGTTAGGGTTAGCCATGGCCTAGGGTGGCCTTATGGGTAATCCGGGTTAGGGTTAGGGTTAGGGTTAGGGTTAGGGTTAGCCATGGCCTAGGGTGGCCTTATGGGTAATCCGGGTTAGGGTTAGGGTTAGGGTTAGCCATGGCCTAGGGTGGCCTTATGGGTAATCCGGTTAGGGGTTAGGGTTAGCCATGGCCTAGGTGGCCTTATGCGTAATCCGGGTTAGGGTTAGGTTAGCCATGGCCTAGGGTGGCCTTATGGGTAATCCGGGTTAGGGTTAGCCATGGCCTAGGGTGGCCTTATGGGTAATCCGGGTTAGGGTTAGGGTTAGCCATGGCCTAGGGTGGCCTTATGGGTAATCCGGGTTAGGGTTAGGGTTAGGGTTAGGGTTAGCCATGGCCTAGGGTGGCCTTATGGGTAATCCGGGTTAGGGTTAGGGTTAGCCATGGCCTAGGGTGGCCTTATGGGTAATCCGGGTTAGGGTTAGGGTTAGCCATGGCCTAGGGTGGCCTTATGCATAATCCGGGTTAGGGTTAGGGTTAGCCATGGCCTAGGGTGGCCTTATGGGTAATCCGGGTTAGGGTTAGCCATGGCCTAGGGTGGCCTTATGGGTAATCCGGGTTAGGGTTAGGGTTAGGGTTAGGGTTAGGGTTAGGGTTAGGGTTAGGGTGGCCTTATGGGTAATCCGGGTTAGGGTTAGGCATGGCCTAGGGTGGCCTTATGGGTAATCCGGGCCTGCATATCCTGAAACATCTAAAGGGAAACTACTAGCAAAGAGAGGCTGTTTCCAGCAGTTTTCCAGGAAGCGAAACGAGGCATCCGCACTCACCCTGCAGACTGAGTCGCTTTGCAAAAAGGAGGTCATTAACGGATTATTTTCAGCATGAAAAAAATATATCCAGATTCACAATGGCTGCCCTTGGAGACAAAAGCAAGACCGAACCCAAATGGCATAGCAAGTGCCATCAGGGCCAAAACCAACGGGCTTGAATGGCAAGACAAGAGATGCCACTTCCACATTAGGAAAAACTTCCTTACGAGCAAGGCTGCTCAAGGGTGGAAAGGACCCTGGCGCTCCAGCCCCTAGGATCAAGAGGAAGTCCGTTTTGTTCTTTTGAGCCGCTTCCTCTTGAACTCCAGCCCTGGATCTTTCCATTTCCCCTTCTTTGGCTTCCGAGGATGTTGGGGTTGTACGTACTCAGCGCCTGTAGATTTGATGGATGTGGCACTTGCGCCAAGAAGAAGAGCCTTTGCAACCTGAGGAGCAAGAACGTGACTGGATTGTAAATATAAACACTGATAGATGGATGGTTGGATGGATGGACACATACATAATACACTACATACATACCACATTTATATCTGGTGTCTTTCGTACCCCCCCCCTATCTTTTCCTCTTTCCATTCCCTCTTTTCTTCTTTCCCTTCTTTTTCCTCCTTCCTTTTTCTCCTTCCTTGCTTCCTTGCTTCCTTGCTTCTCCTTTCCTTCTTTTTCTCTTTGTTTCTTAACTTACTTCCCCCCATACACATGTCACCCTTCTTTCCCAGTGACATTACAGAGGGCCACTTAACCTAGCAACAGCCCATTTCCTTCACATGGCAACAGTTGATCCAGTGAGATCACAGAAGGCCACTTCACCCAGCAACAGCCGAAGCCCTTCACATAGCAACAGCCAGTCCAGGGACATCACAGAGGGCCACTTCAAAAGCCAATCAAGGGACATCACAGAGGGCCTCTTCATCTAGCAACAGCAGATCCAGTGACATCACAAAGGACCACTTCACCCAGCGACATCTGATTCCGTTCACATAGCAACAGCAGATCCAGTGACATTACAGAGGGCCACTTAACCTAGCAACAGCCAATTTCCTTCACATAGTAACAGTTGATCTAGTGAGATCACAGAAGGCCACTTCACCCAGCAACAGCCGAAGCCCTTCACATAGCAACAGTCAGTCCAAAGACATAACAGAGGGCCACTTCACCTAGAAACAGACCATCCAGAGACATAGCAGAGGGGCACTTCACCTAGCAACAGCCGATTCCCTTTACATAGCAACAACCAATCCAGTGACATCACAGAGGGCCACTTCGAAAGCCAATCAAGTGACATCACAGAGGGCCACTTCACCTAGAAACAGCCAATCCAGTGACATAAGAGAGGGCCACTTCATCTAGCAACAGCAGATCCAGTGACATCACAGACGACCCCTTCACCCAGCGACAGCTGATTCCGTTCACATAGCAACAACAGATCCAGTGATATCACAGAGGGCCACTTCACCTAGAAACAGACCATCCAGTGACATAACATAGGGCCACTTCACCTAGCAACAGCCGATTCCCTTTACATAGCAACAACAAATCCAGTGACATCACAGAGGGACACTTCACCTTGAAACAGTCAATCCAGTGACATAACAGAGGGCCACTTCACCTAGCAACTGCCGATTCCCTTTACATAGCAACAACCAATCCAGTGACATCACAGAGGGCCACTTCGAAAGCCAATCAAGTGACATCACAGAGGGACACTTCACCTTGAAACAGTCAATCCAGTGACATAAGAGTGGGCCACTTCATCTAGCAACAGCAGATCCAGTGACATCACAGTGGGCCACTTCACCCAGCGACAGCTTATTCCGTTCACATAGCAACATCACAGAGGGCTACTTCACCTAGAAACGGTCTTTGTGGTGTGAACATATAAGCATACATAAATACTTTGACTTACGTGTGTGTGTGTGTAAATCGATAGATGGAAAGATATTTGAAAGCAGAAAATGCAGCAATGACACAAGGGAGGGAAGGAGGCCGACTCTGGCGGCATTCCAGATATTCTGTTTCCTTAACACATTGGGCCACTCGAACATCTTTCAGGGGTTCTCCTCAAAATGTATTTCGAAACCCGAAAAGCGATGGCTTTTCTATTTCTCGCAATGTATGAAATGCACCGAAAACAGGGAGGTGGGGAAAAAACGAAGAAGGCCTGGGTTACATTCCTCTGTTAAAGTTATTCATATTTAATAATTGCTCCAGTTTGAGAGAGAGCGAGCACGAGAGGCTTTAATGTTCTCGTCAAAGGTTTCCCGATACGTTTGGCGTGAGGAAGCGGCGCTCCAGCCTCTCTCTCAGAAGTCACCGCTTTCAAGTCCTCCGTCATATTAGAGGACGCCTTCCTCCCTGTTTCCTTATTTTATTTTCACCGTCTTCTTGGAGACCGACAGACTCTGAAAGTGAGAGCAGATGCTCGCCTTGCCTTTTTGGCACAAGCCAGCAGCCAAATGCCTCTGGGCGAAAAGGGTTGCCTTCCGAAAATATTGTAGGTTCTTATCTCTACGGCAAACTTGTTTGGCACCGTTCGGGTCCAAAGTTTGTTTTCAAGGAGACAGAGAAAGAAGCTGCAGCCTTAAAGCACTGTTTTTCAGCCTTTTTTGAGCCGCGGCACATTTTTTACATTGACCAAATCCTGGGGCACACCACCAACCAAAACGACACAAAATGACACTCTCACACAGTAATACATATAGTTAATATGTTTGTGGATGTATTTATACACTCAGTGTGAAACCTGAGCCTGTTTCGATGAACACAACATAGATATCCTCGCAGGAATGGCAGAAAGACACACACGAAGGTCTTGCTCAACAGCTGGGAGTTATAGTTCTCCCGCAATCAAAGAGCATTCTGAACTCCACCAATGAGGGAATGGAATCAAACTTCCCACACAGAACTACCATAGCCAAGAGAAAATACTATAAGAGTTTGGTGGGCATTGCCCTTGAGTTTTGGAGTTGTAGTTCACCTATATCCAGAGAACACTGTGGAGGGGAGGGAGGAAGACGTGGGGCGAGTCTGCGCAGTAGCGCCCGCACGGGTCACGTCTTCCTCCCTTCCCCCTCTCCTCCTGAACATGCTCCCGCTGCCCCTTCGGATCAAAATGGCGGCAGAAGCAGCAGCGTGAGCAAAGCGAGGCAAAACAAGCAGAGCGAGGCTGGGAAGAAGGGAGCCCGAGTGGAGAAGAAAACGTGTTCAGCAGGAGGGGGAAAAAGGGTATTGGAGGTTCCAATTTCCCACGGCACACCTGATGATTGCTCACGGCACACTAGTGTGCCACGGCACACTGGTTGGGAAACACTGCCTTAAAGCACTGTCTTTCAATCTTTTTTGAGCCGCGGCACATTTTTTACATTTACAAAATCCTGGGGCGCACCACCAACCAAAATGACACAAAATGACCCTCTAACACAGGAATACATAGAGTTAATATGTTTCTAAATGTATTTATACACTCAGTGTGAAACCTGGGCCTGTTTCGATGAACACAACATAGATATCCTGGCAGGAATGGCAGAAAGACACAAACTTCCCACACAGAACTCCCATAACCAAGAGAAAATGCTATAAGAGTTTGGTGGGCATTGACCTTGGGTTTTGGAGTTGTAGTTCACCTATATCCAGAGAGCACTGTGGACTCAAACAATGCTGGATCAGGACCAAACTTGGCCTGAATACTCAATATGCCCAAATGTGAACACAGATGGAGTTAGGTGAAAATAGACCTTGACATTTGAGAGTTACAGTTTCTGGGATTTATAGTTAACACACAATCAAAGAGCATCCTGAACTCTTGCAACAATGGAATTGTACCAAACTTGGCATATTGAACTCGCATTACCAACAGAAAGTGCTGAAAGGGTTTGCTTGGGAATTGACCTTGAGTTTGGAAGTTGTAGTTCACCTACACCCAGAGATCACTGTGGACTCAAACAATGTTATGATATGTTGTTGTTTGTTTTCTATCCGGGGCCCTTCATACTTAAAAGACTGCTTGATCCTACCTGCCCACCCAAGAGCACCACGGCCAGCAAACGAGAACCTCCTCTGTGTTCCGGGTCCGAGAGAGGCTCATTTGGAGTCCACAAGACAGAGATCCGTCTCTGTTGCGGCCCCTGTCCTGTGGAACTCTCTGCCGCTAGACCAAAGAGCCTCCCTCGACCTGCCCCAGTTCTTGGCGGCACTTAAGACATGGCTATTCAGGAAAGCCTACGCATAACACGGAACCAGCGACTCGGAATTCACCGAGTCTGATATTTTAGTATTTTAACCATTTAATATTTTAATATTTTTAATATTTTAATCGCTAGTTGTGTAAGTTGCCCGGAGCACAAACGTGGAGGGCGACTCATCTGTATATCTGTATCTGTATACCTTTATAAAACGGAATGTTTGTATGTGTGTATGTGTGTATGTGTGTATGTATGTGTGTATGCGGAGGGCGGAAGGGCGGATATGTGGCAGCTATTTGCATAAAGTCCTTTGATTGGACAGCCTCGCCACTCCAAAATTCTAAGGCACCAGACAGAGGGCATTGATAGCCACTGATTAGCCAGCAACCCAGAATCCAGGCCTCTACATTCAAACAACAGGATTTCTTCCCACTGAGGGGAAAAAAGCCAGCATCCCAGAAACCAGGCCTCTACATTCAAACAACAGGATTTCTTCCCACTGAGGGGAAAAAGCCAGCATCCCAGAATCCAGGCCTCTACATTCAAACAACAGGATTTCTTCCCACTGAGGGGAAAAAGCCAGCAACCCAGAATCCAGGCCTCTACATTCAAACAACAGGATTTCTTCCCACTGAGGGAAAAAAGCCAGCAACCCAGAATCCAGGCCTCTACATTCAAACAACAGGATTTCTTCCCACTGAGGGGAAAAAGCCAGCAACCCAGAATCCAGGCCTCTACATTCAAACAACAGGATTTCTTCCCACTGAGGGAAAAAAAGCCAGCAACCCAGAATCCAGGCCTCTACATTCAAACAACAGGATTTCTTCCCACTGAGGGGAAAAAGCCAGCATCCCAGAATCCAGGCCTCTACATTCAAACAACAGGATTTCTTCCCACTGAGGGGAAAAAAGCCAGCAACCCAGAATCCAGGCCTCTACATTCAAACAACAGGATTTCTTCCCACTGAGGGAAAAAGCCAGCAACCCAGAATCCAGGCCTCTACACTCAAACAACAGGATTTCTTCCCACGGAGGGGAAAAAGCCAGCCTCCCAGAAACCAGGCCTCTACATTCAAACAACAGGATTTCTTCCCACTGAGGGGAAAAAGCCAGCATCCCAGAATCCAGGCCTCTACATTCAAACAACAGGATTTCTTCCCACTGAGGGGAAAAAGCCAGCAACCCAGAATCCAGGCCTCTACATTCAAACAACAGGATTTCTTCCCACTGAGGGAAAAAGCCAGCAACCCAGAATCCAGGCCTCTACATTCAAACAACAGGATTTCTTCCCACTGAGGGAAAAAGCCAGCATCCCAGAAACCAGGCCTCTACATTCAAACAACAGGATTTCTTCCCACTGAGGGGAAAAAAGCCAGCAACCCAGAATCCAGGCCTCTACATTCAAACAACAGGATTTCTTCCCACTGAGGGGAAAAAAGCCAGCAACCCAGAATCCAGGCCTCTACATTCAAACAACAGGATTTCTTCCCACTGAGGGGAAAAAGCCAGCAACCCAGAATCCAGGCCTCTACATTCAAACAACAGGATTTCTTCCCACTGAGGGGAAAAAAGCCAGCAACCCAGAATCCAGGCCTCTACATTCAAACAACAGGATTTCTTCCCACTGAGGGGAAAAAGCCAGCAACCCAGAATCCAGGCCTCTACATTCAAACAACAGGATTTCTTCCCACTGAGGGGAAAAAGCCAGCAACCCAGAATCCAGGCCTCTACATTCAAACAACAGGATTTCTTCCCACTGAGGGGAAAAAGCCAGCAACCCAGAATCCAGGCCTCTACATTCAAACAACAGGATTTCTTCCCACTGAGGGGAAAAAGCCAGCAACCCAGAATCCAGGCCTCTACATTCAAACAACAGGATTTCTTCCCACTGAGGGGAAAAAGCCAGCATCGAAGAATCCAGGCCTCTACATTCAAACAACAGGATTTCTTCCCACTGAGGGGAAAAATGCACCATCAACATTCCCTCCCCACTTGGCTCTGTGAAAACAAAATGGATTCCTGTATTCTCCTCCCCTCAGCTTTTAGAAAACGGCTGCCTGCCATGCACCCTTTAAAGTTACCAATAGCAGGCCATAACATTACAGGCCCCAAAATAGAGTTTAGGGCAGGATGGCCGACGAATGATGGGATTTGCATCCCAATTCACTTCCCAGAAAACATTGTAGCCCCTACAAATCCCCTTCTCCCAGATAGGCCCAAAAGAGGCATCCATCTTCCCTCTTCAACACAGTGTCAGAGAAAGGCAGCTTCTGACAGGATCTTTAGAACAGGCACTGTCACTCTACAAGGTAAGGCCCTACTTCACTCAAAAGACACAAGAGAAAACAATAAATACCTTTCTCTAATGCCTTTTAATGCTTATATAAATAATTCTGGCCCAAAGCCCCCTCACCCAGCCTCATTGACCTTACTGCTAATTCCATGCAGGCCTTTTCCATTTTTTTTTACTCCTTTCTGTTTTACACCGGTATACTCACAGGCCAGGGCGGATATGTGGCAGCCACTTTCACAGGCCAGGGCGGATATGTGGCAGCCACTTTCACAGGCCACAGCGACCAGCGCGGGTGATGGACCTGCACCAAACTTGGTACACATAACCCCTATGACATGACCCACATATTATGGGATTTGTAGTACTTTCCAAGACTTTGGTTCCCACAGACCACTGAGGCCACCAAAAGGACCAATACAGACCACACTCAGCACACACAGCCCCCATGACCCACTCTACGTCCTGGTGCAGTTCGGAGGAGGGTGGGCCATGGATGATGGGACTTGAAGTGCCTCTACTCACTTCCCAAGTCCGCTGCAACCCTCATCCAATCACTGATCGATACCAAACTTGCCATACATAACCCCCATGACTGCCTTCACGTCCTGCTGAGGTTTGGGGGAGGACTGACAATGGATGATGGGATTTGTAGTTCTTTTACACCCCTCTGTTCCCACAGACCACTGTGGCCCCCAACAAACACCGAGGAAGTCCACATTTGGCACACAGAGCCCCAGTGACCCGCTCTACATCCTACTGAAGTTTGGAGGGGGACAGAACATGGATGATGGGACTTGCAGTACCTTCCTTCACTTCCCAATCCTGCTACAAACCTAATCCAATGACTGATCAACACCAAATCTGGCACACAGAGCCCTCATGACCCACTCTACAGCCTGGTGCAGTTTACTGTGAGACGGACCACGGATGATGGGACTTGAAGTACCTTCACTCACTTCCGAAAAACAATGCATCCTCATCCATTCACCAATACAGACCAAACTTAGCACACAGAGCCCCCATGACCCAATCTACATCCTTCTACACTTTGGGGGGGGACGGGACACACTGAGATGATGGGACTTGCACTACCATCAGTAATTTCATGATACCACTGCAACTCCCAATAATGATGGATCAAGACTAAACTTGGCACACAGAGTCCCCATGACCCACTCTACATCCTGCTGCGCTTCTCAAATAACCCGGGCAGGGCCGGGTCCCCAAGCTAGTAAATAATAAAGTTCAGTTCAGTTCAGAATCACAAGGTTGGAAGGAGGCTCACCACTTTAAGGTCCCTAAAACAGGCATGGGAGAACTTCGGCCCTCTGAGTGCTTTGGACTTCAACTCCCACCATTCCTAACAGCCTGAGGTCCTTTCCTGCTCAAATGGCTGAGGGGGAAAAAGGAAAAGGGCCTGAGGGAGTTACAGTTTCTGGGATTTATAGTTAACACACAATCAAAGAGCATCCTGAACTCTTGCAACAACGGAATTGAACCAAACTTGGCCTATTGAACTCTCATTACCCACAGAGAGTGCTGAAAGGGTTGCTTGGGAATTGAGCTTGAATTTGGGAGGAAGAAGGCCCCTCCAACAAGATGGCGGTGAGGACATC